>BMAV01022756.1:0-70851 GCA_019973955.1 Trichonephila inaurata madagascariensis
AAAAAAACACCACGTAATAAATCTAATTATAACACAGTTAGTGTTTCTTAACTTTACACTCTATAGCAACAAGAAGGCTATTGGCAACGGACTCTTAGTTTCAAACCACGGTCAAGTGACGAGGATGACATCTAAACTAAAACCACTCCCCAACTTTTAAACCCCCACGCCAACATGGGGGACTTTGGGGCCACAAAAATTTAACGACATCAGATTTTTGCCAGTAAACCGCAACCTTTTATCGCTGCAGACCGGCCTTTGATAATTTTACCGTGGCCCGCTGAGGGTGGGAACGTTGATTGTTTATATTTTAGATTGTTTTGATTTATCAATTTTAATTTATTTATACATTTAAATATGCATTCAGAATAAAATATAGTTACACCAATAATGAATAAAATGGATTTAACGTGGAATAAAAAGGGATTTCTGGGGAAAAGTTGCGCAAACCGGAGAAATGCCCCCCACTTTAAATAAAATGGCAATAGTTTAATGTTCATTAGGCGGCCCGGCACCATTTGATCCACGGACCGGGGGTTGCGGATCACTGCTCTATGTGACTGGTCTTCAGTGATATCGTTTACGAGTCACAAATCCGAGACTCGAAAACGCCGGCTATTAGTTCGTGACCATGACCAATAGGCTACTCTGTGGCCCCAATTACAACTTCGAAGAAAAAATAATTTCACAAGTTGGTGACATATATAAAAATCGGAAATTCTTATAACTATTTAATATAATGAGGAAAAATGTCTTATTAAAAACGACCTGAAATGTACAATGTAAATATAAAAAGTCACAAGTTACACAACGAATACTTACATTCTTTACGTGTCGGGAAGATCCGTACAAGTATGCAGGAACGCCAAAGGTTTTGGAAAAATATATAAATTAATTAATGAGAAATATATATCAACTAATAAACAATTTATTCACATTGAATATGTAATTAAAAATTAAATATTTTCTTAAATAAAAAATACGAAATTTTTATATCACTCGAAAAAACTCCAGAAATGTAAAATGCAGTAATTTTATCAACTATAATTTGATTATTATACTGAAAAGTATTATTGATTTCTTTTTAAGGTATCCGACTATACGTTTGGAACCCTGATTTTATATATATATATATATATATATATATATATATATATAAAAGACATAAATGGATAACTTTTTATGATATTTGTCTTCTTAGATTGAATAGATGTTAAATTTTTTAAGGGCATTTTGGTTTAAATACAATATTTCGGCAAAATTAATTTAGAATAACTTTTTTTAAATGTTTTTTTTGTGAAAAGGATATTATAATAATATTTTTTCCCGTTTCTAACCCTGCAGAGGCTCAACTATGATTTTTGAAAAAATTCCCTTATTTTCAGTTACAACCCATTGAAATATATATAATTATCGGCATTTATTTTTTAAAAAGTTCTCCCCTCTGTTTTTTGTAAAACATGGATAAAACCCCCTTCTAAATTATATATTTCAAAAATTCTGGTTGGGGCCTCTGTACAGGGGTCTGAGCTATTAAAAGGGCAAAATATTTTATATAATAAACTTTTTTCACAAAAAAGAAAATTGTTCATTCTATATGTTCATTTTGTAAAAATTTTAAATTATTAAAATTTTTTTTTAATACTATTCTTAAAACAATTTTATAATTTTTTCTAATTGCCCTTTCAAAAAATATTACCCTTTTATACGTTTTTTAAAAAATCACTTTCCCGAACGTAGTCGGATCCCCAACAAATTTCCTTCAGCGTTTTGAGATGAGGAATTCTTTCCTCATCGTACTGGTTTTGTTACGTCCCCCCACAGCTAAAGGTACCAACTTTTTATAAGTTAATATGTAGTCAAACAGTCTCAAGTGTAAAGTTCAAAGTTGATCAAATTTTAAGAAGTTCATTGTATCTCGACTAAAACTTCAGCGTTTTATTTAATTTTCATCAAGCATTTCACTTCTTGAAAAAAAAAGACTAAATAAATTTTTTAAAAAAATTAGATTAGACAACTCTGTTTTTGTAGGTTAATTAACTTAAAAGTTGTAAACTATTAAATGTGTGAAATTGATTGTTAATATGGTTAACATCGATTAAAACTTTTGGGGGAAACTTTTACGTATGTATATAATAATTACTGGAGATTTAACAACCATTTTAAAAATCTTTACAGGGCCATTTTTTTCTAGTGATGTTATGTTAAAATATTTTTGGGAATTTGAAATTTTTACTTATAAAAAGAAATTCATATAGCTTATAACATACCTAATATTAATTTGATTTTTAGGACCCTTTTTTTTTTTGGGGTTTTGGGGCGTATATTTTTTTACTAATTCAGAAATTAGGAAAAAACATTTTTTGTTTTGCATTTTCTTTTATATCGCCTTACAAGATATTTATAAAATATAATTTGTAAATACTAAAATCTACAAAAAGGAATTATAAATTAGTTATATACTTTGTGTTAGAAAATTTAAGAATTTATACACATTTTTTTTCCATAAAATGTTAGAAAACACATAACGGAGCATTAATATTTGTAAAAGTCGTAGAACCTTTTTTTTGTGCGGTTTTTTTTATCTGAAGCGACAATATCAATAACTGATGATTACGAAGAGGGACCCGGTTCTTTGGAGCGGATAAAATATGGGGGGATCAATTTTTCCCAAAAAATTTGGGAAAAGCATTTTCTTAAAATAGTTCCCAAATTAAAAAAAGGGTAAAAAATTCCCAAAAAAGGGTTTCAATCATGAAATATATCTGGTTATCGTGACATTTACAGTGACGAAAGCGATTTTGAACTTATTCTCACATGGTTTGGATTGATGAGTGCAATGAATTATATCATTTTGAAAACTTACCCGGTACGCAAAGAAACTATATTTTTTAAAAAATGTTTCCATGAGTAATATTTAATTATTTATTTTGTTATGGAAGTCCCTTTCAAAATTTCGTAAAAATTGGCATATTTTATAAACCGATTTTTTTTAGGGGCCCCATCCACCGCATAAAAAAAAATTTCAAAAATTTCCACAATTAGTTATTTTAGAAAAATTTATGAAATTTTTTTTAATTTTTTGTGCGTTTATTTTACGCGGTTCCTCTCTATCCACAAAAACAGGTTCAACTGTATCTTGTTCTCTTCCTATGTACTTTAGAATAGTCCAAATTGCAACGTCTATATGTTTTTTGTAAAGTTGGCATATATTGACTCTAATTTTAGCCAATCGTAAGTCATCTGAAACAGCTTTCTTGATGCTCAGGAAACTTGCACGTCGTCCTTTGCATTTACGACTTGAAAATGGTCAGTTGTCTTGTAAGCCGAAATGAAGGCAGCACAAATCATAGGTGGGGAAATAGTTTAATTTAAAAAGTAATGGAGTTGATGGGAAGTATACTTAATGCACCACGACCTTATAAAAGGTTAACTGCCTTGTGTATGTACCTCATTTATGTTATTATAGATCTGAAGAGAATAATATTTGCTAATATATTATTTGAAACAAATACTATTGTTTATTTCGAACTTTTACGTATTTTCTTTGAATCCCAGAAAGACAGAATTCTTCACAAACGCTGGTGACCAACTGCATAGCTTTTCCGTTATTATTATTTTCTTTTTTTCCATTTTTTTTTGCATTCATACATAAGGTGTAAAGTTTTACACCAGAAAAAAATTCTAAGAAACGGACTCACTTACCGATCGAATATTTGGATTAACTTTATAAGCTCCAGCAATGAGTTTGATCACATTTGCATCTCCATGTTTAGCTGCCCAATGTAGAGCTGTCTGTTGGTAAAAGAGAAGAAAAATACATCAATGAGTTGTTATCATTACTATGTGCATATATCCCTAGCTATAAAATTTTATATATATATATATATATGGGAAAAATGGTTTTTTTCTTCGTCACGAAAATTTTTTTTATGTACGATATCAAAAAAATTCCTGGGTTTTTATTGATTTTTTGAAAAAAATCAAATTTTTTGAAAAATTTCGGATAATTTATTCGCAACTCTTTCGTTTCAAAAAAAAATTCTTTGTCGTGTTTTTTTTTTTTTTAAAAAAAAAAGAAATCAAGTAATATAAAAAAAATTTTAAATCTTTTTTATATATATATATATATATATATATATATATATATATATATATATATATATCAACATATGAAGGGTGAACATTAACGTCGCAATGTTTAGCTACACGAGTTCTTTTGGCGACGGACCTCGTAATTTTTTAACCATTATCAAAGACGATAGCGACCCTGAGCTCGGCACCCCCCCTCCCCAAATACCACACCACATCAACGGGGTACGTTTGAGGTCCAACAGATTAAAAAGAATCGCTCCCCCAAAGGCGGGTCTTTAGTGGTACTGGGCTCAAACTCATGACACGCCACCACGATCCGATACCTTGATCATAGGCTACCACGGACATATAATATATATATAAATTGCTGTTAGTAAAAATGCAACCCATGAAGGAATATCAAATTAAATAAAAAATTTTAAAGCAAATACGACTTTATTAGTACAAACAAATGACAAAATTTTCAAAGCAAAAACAAACAAACAATATTAAGTGTCCGAAAGTATTTGGTGTAGCTACCACTCTCTGCAATAAGTGCTGCTATACGACGCGGCATGAAGTCAAAAAGATTTTGAATGTCCGCTTGTGGAAAAGAATTCCATATTGCTTGTATGCGCAGCAAAAGTTCGTCTTTTGAAGCTGCAGGACGCGGATCACGGCGAGGCGCCGACCAACCAAATCCCACACGTGCTTAATAGGCGACATATCCGGCGAATAAGGAGGCCAAGGAAGAAGTTGCTTGTGTTGAGCTGAACAGAAGTCTCGAACAGTCTTTGCAACATGTGGGCGTGCATTATCCTGCTGAAAGATAGCTCTAGGGATGTCTTTAAGGAAGGGAACGACTCTCGGGCTGTAGCACTTGATGGACGTACCTGTTGCTATTGAGATTAGCCTCAATTGGTAGCAAATTGGATCGTCCATAATACGAAATCACCCAAACCACAACTCCGGGTGTTAGGCCACTATGTCGTTCTATAAAGCCCTCTGGAAGGCAGCGTTCACCGGCATAGCATCTAACACGAATGCGGCCATCATGGTCCCACAAATTGAAGCGTGGTTCATCTGAAAAGACAACTTGATGCCAATCAGCTTGCCAGGCTCTGTGTTCATGAACCCATTGGAGATGCAGCCGTCGATGATTTGCCGTGAGGGAGATCCTGTATAAAGTTACCCTTGCACACGGTGCAGCAGACGTCGACGAATTGATGAAGCCAACATTAGTACACCTGTAGTAAAAGACCAAAGGCATTATGAGGCATGCTCTTTCAATTAATCACGCCTTTCAATTTCGGACCAAAAGGTGTTCCAAAATTCCAAATTTGGTCCACTTTTTCTTATAAAGTCATGATTTTCTTTTTTCTTTTCTATGTAAGATTTCGCTGATTTCGACCATCATTCAATGCGACAAATGTGACAGTGTAATGAAGATTATTTCCGTCTGAAATTTGACGGTCAAGTCTTTTACTACGGATTTAAAGGTGCAAATTCATACTGCCGAAATAAAAATCCATCCGATTTAATTCATTTTTCTGAGGCAGCAAATTGCCAATTTCCACCATTTTCTTTTTAAATTTTATTTAATTCTTTCAGGCGTCCCTCGTTCTCTCCCGATTCATAAGGAAATCGAATTTTTCGCAGGCTGTTGCCGATTGGGCAACATTTTTTCTTAATAAAAAAACAATTTAAAACTTTTCCATCCCCCAAATTTCCCCTTTACAAAGGTCCCCCCTTTTTCCCTTCAAAAAATCTTTTTTTTTAGAAAAGTTAAGTAATTTCTTTAAAAATTGGTATGTATAAATATTCTGAAATTTTTTTGTAAAGCCCCTTTTGCTAGATAAAATTTTTAATTCTAAATCCCTTTCCCGATAATTTTCAGGTCGGTGACCCTCGCTCCAAGTTTCCCAATTAAATCATTGGAAAATTCTGAATTCCACGTTCATCAACTGCTATCAATCCATTACATTCTCCCCAGAATTTAACGAAAAAATTTTAACAGTATTTCGGTTGCTCTTTATTGTTTCACTTCTCAATGTTACAGACAGAAATCACAAATATACAATACTTCCCAAACGACTGTTCCAAAAATTCCGGTAGATACAATTTTCTTATGAAGAAAACACATTCAAGCAGTTCGGAACAGCCCTTTGGAATTTTTTAAACACTTGTTCGACACACGCCCAAAAAAAAAATTGGTAAAAAAAATCGTTTGGTACAAAACCACCCTTTTTTCCCCCCGGTTGACGAACGACCGCCAACAGTCGAAAACGGAACCTTCACCCCCAAATGTAAAATTTTTCCCCAGTATTTATTTTAAATTTCTAAAACCGTAACTCTATTTGAAATTTAGTGCCCCGTTTTGCACGCTCCCCACCCCCTTATTTAATGGTGGAACAAGCAAACGATTCAACAGGCCCACCCAAGAGGGAAAGGGGTGGGGGGGAGAAAAAAACGGCGGCCAGGGCCGAGAAATTTTAGTGTAAAAATGGGCCACAAATCTGCTGTGCGGGGGTTTCGAGAGGCAAATACCCCCGTGGCGGAAGTGAAGTAAAGGGCTTTAGGGGGATTTTAGGATTCCCAAAAAAAAAAGATTAAAGAGTGGCGGGATTGGAAAGTAGAAACCCGGGGTCGGGGGCCTCATCGGTTTTGGGGTTTAAAAATCGAAGGACAATAGGATTTTGCAAAAAATGAGACTACCTGAAAAAACTAAGTTAAAAACTTAAAGCGGGGTAAAAAAATTTTTTTTTAAAGGGGGACATGGCGTAAAAGCTATTTTCATGGAAGGGTTAAATTTAAAAAAAATGTAACACGAAAGCAGAGCGTAATCAAAAAATCGTTTTGGGAGGGTTTGCCCTCCCGTGCCCGGGGGCAGGGGTATCAGGCACGTTCGGGCCATTTTCCCCTTTAGGCAAGCTAGGCACGTCCCCGGGGCAAGAGATTTGAGGGCACAAAAAATTGGGGGTAAAAAAAAAAAAAGTTAAAATTGCAGCAACGTACCCCCCGGCAAATCGGAGGAAAACTTTCTGCCCTCAAGGGGACAAAGAGATCTCAGTGGCGATTTAAGCTCATTTAAACCCTAGTGAAAAAACACGGGGCCCCCTTCACTATGGTGGATTGAAATTTATTACTAGCAAACTGTTTTAAGCCCGTTTTCCCGGTAACGCCTGAAAAAAAAACCGGCCTCTGAGATCTAATTTGGAAAATAAAAAGCAAAGTTTGATGTTCTATGCGAAATGATTTTGCAATGGAAATTTTTTAGTGAAGTTATTAATGTTTTTTTAAAAACCCTTTTTTTTTAAAGAAAATCTTCGTTTGTTTAAGCAATGGCAGTGAATGACAAAGAATAAAGATTCCAAAAAATAAGGAATAAAAAGAAAGTGTGAAAAAAAATGACAAATTAAAAAAATGATTTGAACAAATTTTTTAATTATGACTAATTTACAAAAAGGGGGGGTGGTTTGATGCCGGAGTAAGAAATGAACAAGAGGGCCAAACCATACCATATTCTTTCCTTGCTTTCGTCCAAAAGGGGTGATCCGTAGGGGGTGGAAAAGGAAAAATATTCAAACAGCAAAAAAAAAAGAAAGGGGAAAAAATAAGAAAATTTTGGGAAAAACCCCCCGAAACAAAACAGGAAAAAGAAAAACTGAATGGAAGGTGCTCTGAAAACAGGGGTGAAGAGGCCTCGGGGGCCAGGAGGTTAAAAACGCCCTGGATCCTTATCCCACCGTTGGGAATGTGACAAAGATAAAAAATTTTCTTATATTTGGCAATTGAAAATGTATTAAAATTTTTTTTAACACATTATGAAAAAAATTTAAAATACAATATTTTGGAAAAAAATTAGAAAAACCTTTTTCAAAAGGGGCCCTTTTGAAAAAATTTCTATTAAATAATATTTTCTATAGTAACCTCTGTACGAGGCTAAATATATTTTGAAATATTAAAATAAACCTTTTTAACAAAAAGGGGAACATTTTAAAAAAAAAGGTTTTTTTTCTGGGTTAATTTGAAAATAAAGATTTTTTCCCAAAAAGAAAATTTTACCCCGTTTAAATCTGGGGAAAAAAAAAAAAATATTTTTTAAAAACGGGAACTGGAAAAAAGGTTAGCCCAAAAAAAAAATTTTCCCTTTTTCAAAAGCCTAAAAAAATATTTTAAACTTACCCCTTAAAATTTTTCCCTTTTAAAAAACGGTTGGACTTGTCAATTTCCTATCCCAAACGGGCCGGGCCTCGCCCCCTAACCTCCCCTTTTTCGAGAGCTGTCCCTTTTTTAATTTAACATTAAATTTTTGTTTCGGTTGTTTTCCGAAAAATGGAAACGTATTTTCTTACTGTACTTAAGGGCAAGGTGATCCAAAAATTTTTGTAGGGGGAGGTTCAAAAACCCTTTTGACGTTGAAAGCTCACATTGGCTTTTAGAGCTCTTTTTCAAAGGGAAGGGGGTACGGGAAAAGGGGCCCCTTTATCGGGTTAAGCCTTGAAAAAGGAAAAATGATTTGGAAGTTAAAGAAAGTCCACGTTCACCCAAAACATGGACGTAAAACTGGGGCAGAAGAGGTGAAACCCATGTTGCAACTGCAATTTTTTACTGATACAGGGGAAATATTTTTGGGCACGTTTACAGATTGAACATTCCTTTTAAATTTTGGGAACCTAAATGTGAAAGAATGCATAGTGTATTTTTTTCAAGAACAGGGGAGGTAATGTAGAGATAAAAAAATATTTTTTACTGTTATTTTGTATATGATCCTTTCTTTACTTTTTTAAAAACTGTGACGGCTCACGCGTCTTTTCTGTAACATAACCTCTGGGTTCTTTGACGGTCAAGATTAATGGCAAATCTTTTCCAACCCAAATCTAAGAAGTAAAATGAAAGTAATAGATGCAAATAAGATAGCCTTTAAAAGAACAGAAGTTTTAGTAAGCACGATGGCATTTAGAGAAAGTTCTGTTAGGAAAGGTAGAAGTGAAATTTGACGGCCTACCAAGGAATCACGGATATCTAGCCATTATACAAGGTGCATACTTTTGCACACGAGCCCAACAGCCTTCTGAAAGTGATTGAACCGTTGCGTGGAATTAGGTGGGAAAGATTATTTTCCGAATTCATAATATTAATAAAATTGAGTAGGCGGATAATATAATTATTTAGATAAGTGATCCAATTGCGCGATCTGTTTTAGCTACGGCTACGTGTTTTGATTTATTCTCACTTAATATAAGTTTGTTCAATATATAAGAAATTTAAGTTAAACTCTTAATAAAGTCATATTAAGAATTCTAAAATGTCTATTCATTTCGAGAACCCCACACCTCTAACTTACGCTGACCCACAAAGATATGGTCGACAAAGATCGACCATATCACAAAACTTTTAGCATTATACAGTGCGATAAATTCACCTATCGGCGATTTCAATTAAACGTTTAAGTGGTCACTTTAAATCAATGAAATTTTCCGGAGGATCCAAGAGCTTTGAAAAGTGTACCATCTGTTCTTCTGAGCCGGCCTCGCCTGCTCACATCCTCGAACGCATAGGGCTCACCAAGCAGTATTTAGTTAACGATCCCTTGCTGGTGTTGGATTTTTTTGAGAGCGTGCGACGTCATGGACCTGGTCTAGCACTGTTGATCAATGTGGGCTACAACAACAATATCGGCGATATTTGGAACTTTTTTCTTCCACCACAGAATCCTACTTCCTACATTATTATTTGACTTCACATCTAGTTAAGTGTCATTTCTTTTGTTAGATTGTAATACAGATGGCTCTGAATAGAGTCAATTATAAAAAATCACCCTATATATATATATATATATATAAGTTTTAGGAAGTATTAATTCAGAGTGAACTCTTTATAACACGTAGGAATTTTAGAGTGAGTTGAGTTGTTTAAAGGCAGAGTGCACCAAGTTTTAGGCAGAGACTAATCAAATGCGGTTGTGAGCGTCGCGCACGCCTCACAACCGCATTTGATTAGTCTCTGCCTAAAACTTGGTGTACTCTGCCTTTATGTGTGAAAAATGGCGGCACTAAGGAGTGAATCGTGTGACTTTTAATCGACAGTTAAGGGGTTAATTTGGGTCTTAATCTATGATAAAGAGAACCTTGAGCAACAAATAGATAACAGATATAAATAAGTACATAAAATTAAAAAGTTGATTTTGTATACCAAGAGAAGTTTTTGATACTTACATACTTATAGAGCAAAGCAGAAAACAGCATTATCAACCATTATCGAAAGAAAACATGGAAAATATATATATTTAATTTACTATAGAAAAGTAACAAAAATACAAGTTCTGAAACTGCGAATTGATGAAGAATAAAAATATTAAACCCCCAGTTTCAGCCCCTTTTTAATTCTTAAATCTGTTTAAGGCTAAAAATTTTCTTCCTTTTTCACCGAACCCAAAAAAAGTGTATCAATTCAAAAGAAATACTGAGAATCCGAAAGATATAGAAAAATAATGAAGACTTATGAGGTATTTTAATTTAATTTCGATTTTTGGAAAATATTTTAAAATATTTTTTTTTTTTTGAAGATCTAAGATTTTTCACAAATTGTTTATTTTCAAAATAAATAAAATATTTTCAAAAATCGGAGGAAAAAATATAACCAGAAAGATATATTAATTAATTAATATCTTTATTATTCTTTAAATGTGCCTTTGATTTCAAATAAATACAAAAGTCGGGATTTAAATGAGAAAAAAAAAAATCCATAAAATTAACGCTTCTAAATTCAAAATGGCTGCTAGACTGGAGGCTTGAAAAGTTTAGTTTAACTAAAAATTAAGCTTTTTTAAGAGACTCACCAAACATTGTGCTGTTTATTTTAATGCATCCACATATCTTAAATTTATTAATTTCTCATCTACTGCCCACTTACTCAATATGAAGTGTCAATAAAATAACAACAAATTATTTTTTGAACAAAACAATACAAATAAATTTTTGTCCACGAAGTTAAAATAATATGAAAATTACTCTTGTTATGAATATAGCTACTATTTTTCTCAGTGATATTTTGACCAAGCGTTATTTTGTTCAGAGATAATTTAAAATAGAATTTCATTATTAAACGAATGCAAAAATGAAACAAACGATTTTTTATCCGATAAAAAATATTGAAAAACTAAAATATTAGAATTTAAAAAATCGTTTGCTTTTACAAATGATTAAAGCTCTAAAAAATATTTTTTGTCTGGTTGTTGAAAAATGGTTGAAATGTCGAAAAACCAGTATTTTAAGATTGAAAACGAATTGGATTTCTCCTCTAAAATGGTACATTTTAAAATTTAATATGAATTATTTTCAAAGATTATATTAAACGGGAAAATTATCGACATTATCTTTATATATAAAAATCTTCTGTGTGCGTGTGTATGTGACTTAACTCCTCCTAAACGGCTGGACCGATTTTGATGAAATTTTTTGTGTGGGTTCAAGTAGAATCGAGAGTGGTTCAGATTCACAATTCGGTCCTATATCGTAATTAGTTCAAAGGATATTAATTAAAAATATTAAAAATATTCAGCTCAATATTCACTTGCATTGTTGTAACAACGTTATTGTTATAAAAATGACGTAAGTTGGCGTCGAAAATCGATTTTCAGCCAAACTGGGTCTTTATTGTTACAAAAATGCAGAGGAATCATGGTTTTTGGTGTTTTTAATTAATATCTTTTCAAATAATCTTTATATATGTAATTCTTCTGTGCCTGTGTATGTGACTGACTCCTCTAAAACGACTGGACCGATTTTGATGACATTTTTTGTGTTGGTTTAAGTGGATTCGAGAATGATTTAGATTCACAGTTCGGTCTGATATAGCAATTAGTTAAAAATGAGCCAGAATTATGAAAGGGCGCACGATTGTTCATAAAAAAATCGTGGGCAATGTTCTTGAGGCCACTATTTTTCAAGGTGAAGTTGTACATCTACCACAGATCCCAATGATTCTTTCAGACTCACCTACCCATTCAAATGCTTGCAATTTCCATTTCACTTGGTATTTGCTACAACCATTAATAAGTCACTACGTCAAACAATGACAATTTGTGGCTTAGATTTAGAAAACCCTTGCTTTTCATGTGGCCAATTATATGTTGCATGTCCGAGGTTTGTCATACCATCGCATTTGTTTATTTATACCCCTCAAGGATTAACCAAAAACATTGTACATGCAATGGCATTACGATAAATTTAAATTTTGTGCATTAAAAAAATATACCTGTTATAAAAATAGCTCGAGTTTTATCTTTTTTACCCTTTAATCAAAACAAGTTCAAATTTCTATTCAGAATAGCTTCTATATTCAACTTAGTTCATAGTAAATACATATTCACACGCAATCGATAGGTCGAATTGTGGTAACTGTACATGTGATAATGTCAGGTATTGTAATAACTTTCTTTATAAAAAATTTCATCAAAACGGTCCAGATTGTTACAACTTATTCAAAAAAGTTTGTAATTTTCGGATTTAAGACGTGTGTACAGGACAACGTCTGTCGGGACCTCTAGTAAATTAGTAATATTCTACAATAAATGACGTAAAGAATAGATTTAAAATTAGCAGAATTATAAAATTAATTATATCGAAGCTTGGCAATAGGCTAAATTCATGAAGGTCACATGATGAAGACAAACACGTGTTCTCCATAGATTTCTAAACTGACATTAAACTAAGTGGTACTTGTTGTTTTATAGATAAAACTCAGATAAAATTTCAAATTTCACAATTGGGTAAAGAAACTCAAATATTATGAAAAAAAATTAATCAAACACATTTTAAAATTTAAAAAAAAATCCAATTTTATACATGTATTTTAAAATAAAGTGCATTTTTTTCGACTATGTGCGTTGTTATTGTTGACAAATATATACTTTTTGAGAGAAAATTTCTACAAGGAGCAAAAGTTAGCAACGACGAAGTGCATGAGCTGATTAGCTGGAAACACATGATTGCATTTAGCATGTGACTATGACATCACATCAGCTTTTGAACTGATTGGCTGGAAACATCTGGATGTCGTTATTATGTGACTAATGACGTCACATGAATTTAGCCCATTACAGCGTTATTTTAAAAAAAAATTTCTGAAAGGAGTTATAATTGTTCTGAATTTTTAGGAGAGTTTCGCTAACAGATTTCATTTTATGGTAATAAAAAATTGTTTTTATTGTACTTAAATCTAAAAATGTTTTAAGTTAATGTCTTTAAAAATAAACACTCATATATTTGTACTGTAAGTTATAATTTGGTTTTAAAGAAACAGGAATGCATGATAGGAAATAGTTACAAAATTAAGGTGAGTCGAACGACATTCAAAACCACTAAATTTCATGAAGATTAACATTTTCACGATAAATCTAAGCTATTTCTTAAAAAAAATATCTAATATTAAAAATAATGATAAAGCTTAATGTAATAACTTACCCCCTACAGATGTAGATGCCGATGTTAAGATGTGCCGCAAAACAATTGGAAGAAAAGAAGGCAAGAGTTATTTTATCATTAAAATATAATACAATTGAAGGATAAAAATAGTATTTAATATATTTAATGAAAATAATAAGGATAATTTAAAAATGATAATGAATATGTTTTGATAACTACAAATTTGATAATTGTAGTTAAAAGTAATGATGCTGATAAATTAAAACACGTTACTAAATACTACTGAATATGACGTAAAAGTACTATATATAATTATGATATGAATATATATAAACACACAAATTGTATAACTGCAGTATATGCATATATGATATAAAAAATTTAGACAACTCTAATAATTTAAATTTTTACTATAAAATAAAATTTCACATGTAATTCTTTTTATTGCAATAGGAATATTACTGTATTACATCAATGTAAAAATAATAGACATCAAAATCATGCATGAATATTTTTTACAGAATTATTACATACATCTAAATAAAAAATTTTCAAAAACTAATATTTGTAAAACTAGACAAAATAGTGTAATTTAAAACAAATCTTAATCATAATAAGAGATCCTAACTTTCCTGTTGACACACAATTTATAATAGAAAAGGGTATACTAGGACAGACACAATTTCAATGATAAAGTAATTTTTTTTGAAAAAAAAGTTTCCCATTGCACTGCCCTATTCATGAACACACATAAAAAAGAAAAAAAGACATATATATAAGATTTTTATGTAAAAAAAAGAAATTTCCCAAATAAAAAAAATACGAACATTAAAATATGCAGAAATTAATATATAATCGAACTCTAAGCATTGTGACTAAGCGCCCCGGCGTAGATTAGCTGATTGTCACATTTTTATTACTTTGTAGAACTTGACTTTAGAGCACTTTTTGCGGGGGCTTTCACCGCCAGGGCCGACCAAATTTGTCGCCTCTCTTTTAATTATTAGTCAAGAAATTAGTAAAAAAAAAAAAAAGCAGCTTAAAATTTTTTTATTGTTAAAAAACACTTTTCATTTTTTTTCATAGCAAAATCTTTTATAAAATTGTCAATATAATATTATGTCATGCCCAATTGCGCCAGAATAGCTAAATTTGTTAGCCTCAAAGGGGAAATAGTCAAAAATCCAAAATTTTTTTAATTAATTTTAATTAAAAAAAAATTCTCTCAACTAATTTGGTAAATTTTAAAAAAAATTCTCAGCATTATGACAATGTTTGGCAAGCCATTTTCAAGTTTGGACTCAATTATATATATTAATAAACCTAGAGAGCCGGACCTAATGAGTTCTTTTTTTACAGCCTGGGTTTGTTTTCGAAACTTGGAGTACGCGCTCGGTTGGAATTCTTCTTTATTAACGTCTTGAGGAGCTTGATCTAAGTTCATCCATGCTCAATATTACTTCAGGCCTTTAAAAAGCATATTTTTGCTCTAGATTCTGCAACTGTTGGAATCTCGAATTTCAGCAGTTATTCTGTCTGTTGAAGAAAACATTGTTCGCCTCAAGCCATCTTCGTACGATAATTGAACATCTTTACTTCCATCGCCAAATATATGCTTTCTCCTGATTCGTCTTGGGGGTTCAAAAGAAATTTCAAGCTCTTCACATAAACTTTTAGCATATATTAAAATGTCATCCACGAATTCCTCTAGTTTTACTTCTAATACGGTCTGTAAAGCACATATTTTTTGAGCACTTTGATGGATATTTAGTCCCTCTGTTTGCAAATAATTTTGAGTATCATTGACTTCACACAGTTCCGGTTGCCAGAAGCCTAAGTAACAAAAAAGCGAATGCAATTGCATAACGACTAATAAACTTCCTGCATCTGTGTGTGTATTAAATTTCTTTTTTTTTTGTCAGTTTCGCCCGCGGGCGCGATTTGGGTTCGAAATTTTTTTGAATTTAAATATCGGGGTGCTTGCCCCCCCCTTTCATATGCCCCCCGGGGCCCTATCCCCCTTTTTCCCCCCTAGCCTCTACTTTAGGGCGGGCCCCCAAAGGGTCTACGACGGCCGGTAAGGGGTCACGCCGGGAAAAAAGTGGGGTCTGATTTTTTTTAAATTTTTAAAATTTTAATTTTCAATAAATGGCATAAATGTTCCCCCCATACACAGGGGCTGTTACTTACGTAATATTTTTTTCATAATATAAACACATCTATCTATCTCGAATTATGGAATATTATGAAAAAGTTTTTAATTTTTTTTCCTAGTGAAAAGGAATTTCCGTGTGGTTGCCAATCTTCATAACAAAAAAACAAAAAGAAAAAAAAACTGGGCGCTACACTGAGGAGATATAGTATTCAATTTAACAAAATTAATGCCAGATGTGGAAATTTTTTTTAAAAGCATCGCATTAAAACCACTTATTTTTGCTCAGTTTTTTTTATAAAAAGGTACAAAATTTTTTAATTGAATTAAGAAATGTTTAAAATTTAAAAAATTCTTGTTTCTTATTTTTTTTACATTACACTTCCTACAGTTAAAATTTAAATCTTTTAAAAAAGTAGAGCTCTATACAGCCAAAAAAAAACAAATTTATGTTGATGAATTTGCAAAAATTAAATACTAAGTAAGCAGGGTCAACCCCAAATCGGAAAAAATGGCAAATATATGAGACAAAAAAGTTTGAAAACTCTGCTTTGGTGTTGGGGAACACCATAAATATCTTTGACCTAGCTCTTTTTAATAGATATGGATTGCCTTATGCGGTAAATATTCGCAAAAAAGAATAGCATTCACGTATACAGTTTTACACTTTATCGATAGTTATGCAACGCGATAAGAAAAAAAATTAAACCGTTCACTTCAAGATCAGTGTTAGTATTTAAAATAATCAAATGACATAAATTGATTTTTTCCCCCTTACTATTGTAGAAACAGTTGGTCAAAGAAATTTAGTCATACTTTACGAACATAATAATTTAGAGCAGTTTAGCAAACTTTTAAAGGGTGTTGTTTTAGGGGTTTTTTTTTCAAATTTGGACTATATAAATATTCAGTAAACTTTTCAAAAATTTCAGCAAAATCCATTCATCCAATATTTTGGTTTTTCTCTCTCAATATTTTCCCAAAAACTTTAAGGACTGCAAATGATTTATATATAATTTTAAACAATTAGTTATTTGTTTTACACCCCTTTGAAGAAACACTAAATGACGAATACTTTTTACAAGTATACTCCTTTTTTTACGAAGAGCACGTTATCTTTTCAGAATAGTAAAAAAAACAGCCGGGACTTCACGGTTAAAAGAATCAGGGGTTGGGATTTTTTTTCTGAGTTTCCGAAAAAAGAAATTGGTGATACAATCCGATAAGATACATTCACTATAAACAAAATTTCTGGCGTTTTTTCACCTGTTTGGGAGTTGGGTAAATGGCCCTATTACCAATAAGTACCGGATAAAATAGGCTCAAAAATGAAAAAATAATAATTTTTTTAAAAAAATATTCAAAAAAGAAAATAAAAATTAGAAATCCCAAAAGGAATTTTACTTCACATGTATTTCGTATAGTTTTGTAAAAGTAATAAATCTCAAAATCATATTATTGCCGAAACATTGAACCAAATAGTTTCAAACATATATTATATCTAATGTATTTGTTAAATTATGCTTGTTTCTTGAGGATATCATCCATTGAAATTTCCCATAGAAATTCATAAGTGTTAGAAACAAAAAAAAAAATGAGGGATGGACTTAAAATATACAGTACATAATTTGAATTGTATTTGAGAAATCACAAATAGCAACAATCACACTACAATTCATACTCAATCATTATTAGCAATGCTTTCATTTAAAACAAGTAATATAAAAAAAGAGTTTTTAAGTCAATTCCTACTTAGATCAACAAACAAAAATTTTATTTTAGCTACTTTTTATTATAGTTACAAAATTAATATAAATATGTATATACAGGGGACAGAATCACAACATTAAGTGGAAATTTAAATTTTTTATTAATTATTTTTAAAAAGTATCGTATTGTCATCCAAAGCAATCGTGTATAAAAATTTCAGTTCAACTGAATGTTTGAAACTGAAAAAAAAACCTTTTTTCAAGTTTTGACACAAGTCCCCAAAAAAATGATGTCAACCGGGCTTTTTTGAGATAATTGTTTTAATCAATTAATTTTTATTAATTATAATTAAATTTTTTATTGCCACCCAAAATAATCATGTATATAAAATTTGCTCAATTGAGCGCTTTAAAATGTATTTTATTAATGATTTTGAAAATTCCACCAAGATAAATAAATAAATAGAAAGTGTGAGCTAATTGAAGGAATTGAAAAAAGAAACAAAAGAGAGAGAGTGAGAGTGCAAAAATTTACACAAAATTACTTCAAGAAAAAAGAATTTTTTAATTTAGTTTAGAATTACACAAGATGATATTAAATAATAAACATAGATATAATGCACTCCATATAATTGAGTGTGAAAAAATGTGCATAAAAGTCAATTATAAAATAATTTTAAAATAAGGGAAAAAAAATCAAAGGAATTTTTGAAAAATTCGATGAAAGTATACATAACATATTCAATAGCCAAAAAGAAACCATTAAGGTGTGAAGTTAACTATCCTCAGAAAATAATTAATTGAGGCTCAGTAATAGGTTTGAAAATGCTTCAATTCCGGATGTTTAACAGTTATTAAGAATATTTAAATTATAAATAATATATCTAACAAGGGGAAAATATATGTGAGAAAATTTAAAATACATTAATTTAAACTTATATTAGGATTGAAGATCGAAAAAGTAATTTCTTAAATTATTTATCGAAACTTAAAATAGTTCCCGAAATATAAAAATTCAAAATTTATAAAAAGAATCCCGAACTATTTAACGAAGTTTGAAAAACAATATACATGACCCAAAAATATTTCACTATCAAATAATATAAGAATTTTTTTTTTTACACATTTTTTAAAATATGTTAACGATTTACAATAAATATACAAGCATATACTTCAGATTATATTTAAATTAAAATTTTTTGGTAAAAATTTTTAAAAAAATTTTAAATTCAAAAAATTTTCAATAAAAATTAATATGACATATTTCAATTGAATTTAGTAAACCATAACAGGTATTCATTAATTTTGAATTTTTTAAATTTTGTTTTAGCACTCAATGAAAAATATCTGGTAAATTTTTATAATTAAAAAAACATATAGCATTTATATATAGGTATTAAGAAAATTTAAAAAATATTTTAGTATTTTAATTTTTTTAAAAATTTTCAAATTTTGAAAAAACGATCTCTTATTATCCATATACAATTTTAAACAGTTAAATTTGTATTGACTCTTTTTTTAAATAAACAATAAATGAAACATTGAGTAGTTAAATAAATAAAAAAATCCCCAATAAAAAAAAATATATTCTAAAAAAATGCATAAAAATTTAAAAAGAAATTTTAACACACAATAAAAGGTACCCGTTCTTCGCCGGGGGAAAAAAAATTAAAAGTACAGATTGAAGGATAGAGAAGTTTTTTAAAGGTTAATTTCACGTAAATTGAAAATTTAACAAAAAAAACTTTTGCATATCTAGTTGAACAAAAAAACCCCTTTTTTGTTAAATTTTTAAATCTGTTGATCTAAGTTTTAAAAAGGTTTTTTATTTATAACGCCCTGGGTCGATTTTTTAAAAAAACCTTCCTAATATGGTTTCTACTCAGAAAAAATAACACATTGTTATACAAATTAAAGGCAAAAAAGTGTAAATAATTTATATCTGTGGATGTGTAATGCATTAATATTACTTTCTGTTGTGTTTATTTTTGTTTTTGTAATATTCCCAATGCCGTTCCTTTCTTTTAATTGCGATTCAATAGAAATAAATGAAATGTTGGGTAAGGGTTGCTCATTTTTGGGGACCCTGCTGGCAAGGGGTTAATTTAATGGTGCATTTGGTGTACCCCCACAGGTGGGGACTGCCAAAGGGATAGCACAAAACCTTCTCCACAAAAAATACATATTCACGCTAATATTCAGGTGTCGGTTGCGGTGTTTAGTGATGCGATTTCATATATACAAACATTCATTTTATATATATATATATATATATTTGGGAAATATAAACGTTGAGTTTAAAATGTTCAAAGCAATTTTTTTCCCCGAGTTGGGGGTTTGGAATAGCAAATTTTTAAAATTAGAATTTTACTTGAAAAAAAAACAATTAAAAATCACGGTAAAAATCAAATGCATTTTCCTGTGCAGGTTTCACCATTTCTTCAAAATTGATAGATTCAACGTATTGTTTTGCCAAAGCTTCCCAATTTGCTTCTGAAAGTGATGAACTTTGCGGAATCAGTTTTTTATTTTTGAAAGAGTCCACCAACTGCAACAAAAAGTCGTCGTTATGAAAAAACGCTAGCACCTCTATATCTTTAATGTTATCTGATGTGAAGAACGGTACTATCCTTTCCACACACGTTCGCATTAGATCTTTAATGTCATATTTATCAGCCATTTCATAAAGATCAATTTCAAAACAAGTCAGGAGCAAAATTACTTTTAAAAAAACGAAAATTAATGAATGTGTGAAATCAATGTCTAGTTTACCCAAAAGCAGCTTCTCTTTCATTGGGGGTTTCAACATGATTTTTAAAAAGGAGAGCGGGAAAAAAGCTTTGAAAAAGGTTTCTTTGCCATCCCCCAAAAAGGGAAAAAATAAAAATTTACGCCATCCATCGTTTTATTTCAAGTTCCACTTGTTTTGGGGGGCATTGTCAGAGTCTTCATTTGCAATAAATTCTCCACTTACTTCCGTCATAAAATAACATAATTGCTTAAAAAAACGATCTCCTCTCTGAAACTTGCGGGTTGGGTATTCTTTGCCTTAACAAATGGGTTTTCTCCTTTCAAATTTAAATTTAAGGTCTAACGCTTTTTTCCCCATGCATCAATGGCTGCTAAGTACACTTGATTTTAATTTTCTTTTTCTTCAGTGAAAAATTCGTTTCAGGCACTTTAAAACTCTGACCGAATTTTTACTTAATTTCATTCTTTTGCAGGATTATGTTCTTCTGATTCTAGGATAATTTGTTAACAGATTTCAAATGACGCTGTTTTCAGGGTCTTTGCACCCTTGTTTTGGAAAATATTTGTTTTTTTGATTGTTTTTTGCTCTTCTTTATTTCTATCTCTGAAAACATTCTTTTTCCCCCAGTGGTTTTAGTTTCGGAATTTTCACTGCCTCCCCCTCAACATCTACAACCCCCGCGCCTGGTAGACAACTACCTTTGGTTACAAAAAAAGAAACCCAATGGCGTATATACACCCCCTTATTGGAAAGGACTTCCAATTTCTCCAAATACATATTCTCCCTTCAAAATCTTTCCACCAAAAGGAAATAATAAGCGAATTCAAATTTGTGTTTGGGGGCAAAATCTGAAATAAGGGGGTTTGGGCCCCGATATAAGCTTTTTATTTCATCCATTTTTGTTAAGGGGAGGAAGTGTTTAGATCCCTCAACCCCCCTTTATTTCCTTTTAAAGTCTTTTCCCGAAGGAAACATGAACACCAAAGTTTATCAAGTTTACAATTCAAAACCAAATCACTTTCTACCGGGGGGAAAAATAATCTTGAATGGCAAACAGCTAATTTTTTCCCCCTCATTTTCCTTATGGTCTTCGCGTTTTTAAAAAGGGTATTTGGAACATAATATTCCGTTAGAGGATATAAATCGGGTAAAACTCCCGGGCAACTCAACTCTGAGTGTAAGTACATCACATGGAAGCAACTCATCAGATTGTTCCAAAATAACAGATCGTTCCAAAAAAATTGGGAACTCTCACAGAAAACTCGTTGGAAGGTTACAACGAAAAATTGGTAGTACATGCCAACATCGTGAGAACTACCTTAGAGTCCCAAAACAAAATTGTCCTTTTTAAACCAACACTTCAGAGTCACTTTCGTGTACTTTGAATATCTCCACAGAAACGTATTCACGGCACGTTGAGTCCATTCCATTACGATAGACCAACACAGAAAATATTTCCGATGTATGGTTTTTTCTCTTGATCACAAAATGGGCACGCTCGTCTTTGTGGAGATTGTCTCGACTGAAGTTTCTGACTTGGATTGTTTTTACATCGACAATGCCTGTTTCGTCTGACTCAGTAGAAGCCATTTTTTATCCCAGTCATAGAAGATGTAGTTCAACAAGTGCCTGTTTCAAATAGAAATAGTCTTTTCCATACGTATCCAGAACGTTGTGTCCCAAGATAAAAATAAAAAGATAAGTAGTGGGATTTACAGAGTGGAAATTCTAATCGAAAATTTAAAATGAAACACACGTCTCGCGCGTAAGTGTAAGTTATCTTATCTTGTACTTCATATTATATCTCAAAAACTTAGTGATAACATGTTAAAATACTAAAAAAAGAAATGAATACTTGGTAACAAAAGGCTTTCTCTTCAGTATTAAAAACTCTAGTGAGAATTGAGTAAATTGTTTTTACATTTGATTTGCTACCCAAGAATATAATCATCAAATAAAATATCGTAAATAATCACAAAAAAAATTTTCAAAAAATTGCTTTATTTGGTTAATTCACCGTTAGAAAAAAAAAATGAAAAAAAAAACACCCTCCCAAAATTCCACCACGTAATATGTAGGTTTAATATCCAGTTAGATTTAACCCAAAAAAATTTTTTTGAAGCATAAGGTTTTTATTCAAGAAATATTTTCATTTCTAAATGAAACAACAAATTTTATATATATATATATATATATATATATATATATATATATAATATCTTTAATTTTATATAAAATATCTTTTTTATATATAATACTTTTTATATATATATATATATTTTTAACGGGCGTTTTTTATGTGACTAAATTTAAAAAATTTTAAATTAAAAAAGATTTAATTAAAAACCCTTTTAAAACGCATAATTGACCCTGTTGTATTTATTCTGCTAATGGGGCAAGAAAAGCCACGATACGGTATATCTTATATATATAAAACCTTCTGTGCGTTGTATATATAAACTCCTCCTAAACACACCGGCGGCTGGACTTTTTTATTTAAAATTTTTTATCGGAAATCTATACTAATAAAAAAAAAGAGTTTGATTTGTGTTTCACACTTCTAAGCAAACAAAGTACAAAACTTGGTCCATATATAGGTCCAATAGTACAAGAAGAGGGTTTTTTTTTTGAAATTCGCTTTAGATGTTTTTTAAAATTTAATTTTTAACAATTTTCCCATCTTTTTTTAATTTTTTGTGTGTGTGTGGAAAAATTTTAAATTGTTTCCCGGTCCCTGATTCCTTCAGATTTCCCTTTTACCATTTAAATGTTTACCTTCCCGCTGGGCATTTGCTATGACTATTAAAAAAAGCCAAATCAAAAAAAAGAAAGTGGCAAATTTGAAAATCCCCTTTTCTCACAGCCAATTATATTTGCTGTTAGAGTTGGAAAACCATGTTTTCATATCCCCCAAAATTTAAACCCAAAAAATATTGTACACCCAATGCCATACGATAAATTAATTTTTTGAAAATTTTAAATAAATATATCTGTAATAAAATGTTTGGTCTCAATTTTCCCCCCTTTAATTAAAAAAAGTTTAAATTTTTTTATTCACACAGCCCACATTTATTTTTTGCTCATAGTATACACATACTTCCACGCATCGATTGATCGAATTGTGATAACCTTATATTTTGACGAAATTGTAATAATTTTTTTAATACAAACATCAAAACTGTTCGTTAAAAAGCTTACCAAAAATTTGGAATTTTTAAATTTTAAAGATGTTTAAAAACGTCTGTCGGGCCCCGCTTGTTATATATATATTATAAACTTATATAAATATATATTTATATATATATATATATATATATATATATATATATATATATATATATATATATATACATATATATATATAAAACATTGGGTTTTTCCATTTTCCTTTCTATATGGTGTTGGACAAAAATTTTTTGCACTATTTATTCTTTAATTCAATTTAATTATTACACAAAAAACGTGTAAAAAAGAAATCACATTTCAGAAATTAGGCCACCGAGGGGGGGATTCGAACACACGACCTTTTTGGGTTAAAAAATTAAAAACCTATCCCTTGCCTACAGGGGCAAAAAGACGTTTTTCCTTTTTTTTTATCGTGTTGACTATTATTTTGTTTTTTACATTAATTAAATTTAATTAATGAATTAACATTTTAAAAGACTGTATTAACATCCAGTGTCATGTACTACAAGTTTTAAAAAATGCATTTGAAATTGAGTGGACGAATAAAAGTATTTTATTAAAGATTAAAAAATTTGAAAAAGAATATATATATATTAAGGAGGTGTTTTAAAGTAGAATTGAAAATTATCGTTAAAGTTGTCAAATTATTTATTTCATTATTTGGGCAAAACTTCATAGTTTTGACGCGAAACTTTTCAAACGCAAAGCTTCAAAATAAATGATCCACAACGTACTAATTGTACGAAAGAAAAGTATATAATAAAAAAAAAAGAACAATTTAATGTTTAAAAAATTCTAAGGTTTTTATGTATGTCTGAAGGCTTTTAAATCCAAAAAAAACCGGGGAAAAATTTTAGATTTAGAATTACGTTGGAAATGATTTTGCAAAAACGTTACAAGATAAAATTTTTTGATTTTATTCCTTGTTAGAAAAAGTATATAAAAATTTTTTTAAAAATAATATTTTTAAAAAATTTAATTTAAAAATTTTGACAAAAAAAAGAACAAGAATGACCCTTTTCAAAAAATTTTTTTGTGAAAAATGCTTCTATTATATAATAATATTTTTCCTGTATATAGCTCAGACATATACGAGCTCAACTAGAATTTTGAAAAAATACAACTTCAAGTGGGTTTATCATGTGCACGACAACTGAGGGGAGAAAATTTTGAAAAAAGCATGATATTAGCTTTCAATAGGTAGTTGACTAGTAACATTTCTCAAGAAAATAGTTCACTCTCTGGAGAGATCTTTACTTTGGTTTCTAGCCTAAAATATTATTATTTTACTAGAAGCATTTTTACAAAGGAGAACATTTGATAAAAGGACTAAGTTAGTTATTTTGCCAACATATTAATATTTAAATAAATTTTTATTATATACAAATATAAAATTTTGCCATGTAATCCTCAATACAAGGACATCTATCATGAGAAACTCATCATTTTGTAAAAGCTTTTAAAATCTGATTTCCATTTATAATCAGAATAACAAAAACAAGTTGACAGCACTGTGGTTTTTGTAATTTGTTTTAATACATTTCAAGTATATAATAGTTTTGTTGTTTGGATGAGCAAAGTTTTCATCAGTGGAGGTAGGCTAGCGAGTTTAGTCTTAATAATGTATATACCATATGAGCTTCTTATCAATTTCTTTTTTAAAAAGTTTAGCAATTTTTACACGTTTTAAAATATTTTCAACTTTTAAACTTATATACACTTTCAATAAGTTTTCATACAACATGTTTAAAAAAAATTGAGAAAAATAACCCAGAAATACATAGGATTTACAAGAAAAAGTTTTGTATATTAAACAAAATTTGTGAAAACAAATTGATAGTTCGGATTATACTCTATAAAAAAGGTTACAACTCGCTTAAAAGATCATTGCTCCTATTACCACCATGGAAGTACAACAAATCAAAATTTCAAAGTTCATATCTCAGCAGACAGTGAAAAATTTTATTGTGCAAATGATACACTTTATCTATTTTTACATACATCCGCTAAGAGATATGAAGTAGTGTGTTGATTTCCTGTGAATTTTTAATCGGTCTTTTTCTACTTAAAAAAAAAAATTGGCGGTCTTTTAGTTTATTAAAGGCGACCTTGGCTTATAAAACCGGAGTTAGATCCTTACACAAAATATTTTCAAGATATTGAATTGAAATTTTCAGAACATATTTTATTTAGTTCTATCTGTCTTATGAATCAAAATTTAATGTCTGTGTATATATTTATGTACTTATAACTGCTTTTTTATGAAAAAAAATAATTTTTTAAAAAATCGTGTTTTTGCATAAAATTTGGCATATTTAAAAATTTTTTCAAAAGTATTAGAAATCTTTTAATTTCTAACACATATAAAGATGTTATTCAGGTACTGTATAAATATTACTTGAATAAATTTATTAGAATTTTGTGTAACTGTAATTTTTCATCAAAATTTCACTAAAAACGACAATTGTTTTAGTCTATAAAACTCTCCAGAAAACAGCAGACGATTAAAAAAAAGTCCGAATTAGTTAAACATGAAGCTAAAGAGATCTTGATCTATAAATATGGCGAGTTTGAAAAATGTACAATTATATATATATATATAGTAGAATTTTTTTATACTGTATTAAAATCTTTAAATGCATTTTCTGAGAAACTGCTTTTCAATTTTTTGCTTCGCGGTAAAGTTCACTACAGGATTTCTTTTTAAGATATTGACTTGAAATTTTCAGAAAAGGTTTTACTTAGTTTTATCTCCAGTATAGACTATAATATAATCTCTATGTATACATTTATGTATTTTATTGCACTTTTTGGGAGGAAATAACATTAGTTTTTTGTAAAAAATTGAGTTCTTGCATACAAAATGACATGTTTCAAAAACTTTCAAAAGTATTACAAATCTGATAGCTCTCAGCATTTACTGTATAAGTATTATTTGAATATATTAATTAGAATTTTCAATGCAAGGCTTACCGTAACTGCAATCTTTCACTAAAATTTCAATCAAAATTCCCAATATATCCAAAATTATTTTTAATTTGTGGATTTTGTACTTGAATTCCTAGTTTTATGCCCCATTTCAAATAAAAAAGTGTTTAGTTGAAAATTTATATTTTTCAAAAAAAGTGCTCCGAAGTTAGTCACATACCTCAATAGAAAAAAAATTAAGTAAAGAATGTTACTCCATTTCTAAGCATGCGCATCAATAGTTTTTTTTTAAATAATGATATATCCACTTTATACCTCTGCATAATAATAATAACAATTGCAAAGCTTAAGAATCTTTTTTAAAAATTTATATTTAAATGCAGATTTTTCAAATTGAGTAAATTTAATGATATATTCATTTATATATAGATATTTATTTTGATTCCTAATTTCTCTTAAATGATCTAAATAAATTTAATATACTTCGAAAGATTTTCTTTTTTAAAAATCAAATAAGCAAATGCTTATAAGACTATAATTATTTAATATTACTACGAAAATTTAGAATTGTTATTTTTAGCAGAGGAAAAAATGCTGAAATATATAGTAATGTTAGCTTGTGTGATTAAGTATATGCATTCAATTACAGTAATGATTCTTTAAAATTTAGCAAAAAAACATTCAATCAATACTGGAATTTCTTATTTCATACAAGATGTTTATCTAATTGTTTTTGATGGTTCTCGCAGAAATAATCTGGTTATTGCATAAGGGCTACATTACACAATTCACGTTAATTTACTAAGAATCTAGTGCGTCATGTAAGTAATTATAACAAATGCATATCCTCTATTATTTAGACGCAAGCCGAAGTAAGAAAAAACTAAGTATTAGAGTAGGAAAAGAAGGAGGATAAAAAATGTGGAGAAAGGCTTCTAAGGTAAAGGTTCATGTAAAATTAAAAAGTATTTAAATTTTCTGCTCTCTATAAGAGATAAAATACGGGGAAAAAAATTGCACATGCAAGAAAAAAAATAGATTCAAATAAAAATAAGTAGAATAGCTGACCTAATAAGTAAATTTTTGAGTGTGGAGTAAGAATACTACATCACACACAATACTAAAACATTATTCTATATCAGGGATTGCGAACCTTTTTGAGACGTGGGTCAAATTTTGCTTATATTTTTTTAGTACTAGCTCATGGGTCATTAATGCACCAGAGTTAAGTTTAAAATATTTTTAAATGAGTAATTTTAAAACTAAACATATTTAAAATCCAATTGGCTTAACGGGTGAAAATGGGCACAGAAAGTTTTATCTACAAACAAACAACAAAACCTAAAAAAAAATTTTTAACCCGGGAAAAAGTGCTTTAAATATGGTTGCTTTGGTTTGTAGATTTTTTTTAAACAAACAAAATGTGAGTAATATTATAAACTTTATTTAATTTTTTGTAAACACTTTGCTTTTTTTCAAATATTACATACTTTCATATACATTTGATGTCATTTGCGTAAATTTGGAACTGTAATGATCCAACTGAAGGTTTTAGGCAACATTTAAATTGCTTTTTTGTCAATGCAATGCTTGAAAAAATACAAATAGAATTAAAATCCACACAAATTAGAAAATCTAAATAATCCACATAAATTAGAAAATCTAAATAAACCCACGTAAACAAACAAGGAGTTTCCTAGAAATCGTGGGTCAGTTAAAAAGTTTGCGTGGGTCAGTGTCTGATCCACGGGTCATAGGTTCGCCATCCCTGTTCTATATAACAAGAATAAAAAAGGTTAATCTTCCTACTTTGAAAGGAAGAATAGAAAGTAATTAAGATTAAAATTTGAATAAATATATATAAATAAAATAAAAAAATATATAGGAAAGAGGAACTAATAGTAGGGTTGAAAAAGAGCATGATTTGTCTGCACTGATGTAACAATGCAAATCCGGTTTGGCTAGTTTGGCTGAAAAACAGGTTTTCGACGCCAACTTTTGTCTTTGTTTTAACGGTTACATTGTTACAACAACTGAGACGATTCTAAGTTGGCGTCAAAAACCAGTAATTAATTAAATTAAATTAAATTAATTTGAACTTGATTGGTTGAAGAGGAATTATTTTATTAACGATTGAAAATCTGAACAAAATAAATAAATATATAAATATACAGAGAGAGAGTGAGCTAATAGTAGGAATTGAAAATGTAGTTTCAGTTCAGATTAAGTTGTTTTTTTTTTACTCAATATACTTTTACTCTCGAGTTTGGGAAGAAGGGGAAAAACATCATTATTAAGATCTGCTGGAATCTGGCATTTCCTCTGTAAAAGACTATAAGAAAGGAACATATTAAAATTGTAAAAGCAGTTTTATTTCTCAATGCTTGAAAAACCATATTATAACATTAAAGCAGTGACATACACAAGGGGGAGTTAATCCTTTGTCTTCCCAGGAAACAAAAGATTCTTTTAAGCACCTAGCACTTACTTTTGTCTACAGGTTTTTTAAAAAAAACAAACCCCCCATTCTCCATAAAAGTAATCAGCATACGCCACTGAGCTTTCTGTTTTAAACAAATATTCCTTTTATATAAATTATATATAACAAATACAGTAAGACCCCGCTTAACGCGGGGGATACGTTCCATCAAAGTACAGCGTAATGCGAAACAGCGCTAAACGAGGCTATCTTAACATGTAAATAATGGGGTTGGGGAAGATGGTTAGAAAATTGGTTAGGGATTAAATTTAATAATAATTTTTTTTTAAAAAAAAAAAACCCAAAACATTTATTTCTTACAAAAAAAAAAAATATAAACGAATATATATATATATAAACAAATAAAATTTTAAGTCATCAGATCATTCTCTATTCTGTGTTTCCAATTTTCTGCCTTTTTTTTCAAAAAGGGATCTTGTTGAAGTTGCCAAAATCAATGCAGCACTAATTTGAGATAGTTCACCGAATCTAATCTTCTAAACCTTGCATTTTAGTTTCCCGTGAAATCTTTTTCTGGTTCTTTCTTTTTTTTGTTTTTTTTTATCACCCTGATAAAAAAAATAAAGATCATAATATTTGCACTGTATTAATCGTTATAGTATTTTCTAAATGTATACTTGCAATAATGTCAACAAATGTTTCAAATGAAAAAAAAAAATTTCGTCCGTACAGCACCGCCCAAACAAAAAAAAACCCAATTTTCGGGTATGTTTTACATATTTTGAAACCAAATTTCGGGGGAATCCCCGGCGGGGGGGCAATTTCGAATCGGGTTAAAAAAAGAGCGCTAAGCCAAAACAGCGTTAAGCGGGGTCTTACTGTACCAACTTCCTATTTAGTTACACACACAAATAAAACCGACATCAAAGTCTATATTTACTACTTAAACATACTCCAATATATTCTTTCCAAATTTGTATAGAATACAATCAAAGGTTAAAATAAAAGGTATATCCAAAGATTAAAGTACCTGAAATGGTGATCACTGGTAGAAGTCGAAATCACAGTAGCCTTCATTCACCTTTTCTTCCAACAAATTAATATATTTTTTCTCATGCGAAATCACTTCATTGTCATCTAACGCTGGAATCGAAATATCAATATTTTGGGCTTTAAAGGACTTAACCATCTCTAATGGATAGCTGTCTGAATGCAGAGTCCCAAGTTTTTCTATGTCACTAATATTCTCCAATGAAAAGGATGGTCTCATCCTGTCAACGCAAATTTTCATGAGTTCTTCCACGGCATATTTATCGGCCATTTCATACAAACTGCACAAACCGGAAAGCGATTTTGTTTTAATGTTGCCAGTTTGAAGAAAGTGTAAAAAATTGATGAATGTCCAACTTTCGATATCGACCAAACTCACCCGCTTTTGAAATTTCTCTAGCATAGGGTTTCTCAACATGCTCTCAAAGACTGGAGAATTGGACACCAGTTTAGAACCCAGGGTTTCTTTGCCATTTTCAAAAGGAAGAGCAAAGACAACATTATCCATCGTCTGTATAAAAAACGTCCAATTGTTTTTATCTTCGTTGTTAGGTTTTTTTATTATTTTTGATTCCATTTCATTTGATAATAAATACTCGATAGCTTCTTGGACGTAATTTTTTTGGATTTCGTTTTCGTTCATACCTAACGGAATAATCTTCTCTTTTTGACGTAAGCTCCTCGATTTCATTTCCATAGATTTCTTGTCCTTCTTGCATTGCAATTTCCTTTTCATTAATTATTTTCTCTTTCTCCTTGTTATGTACTTCTAAGCCTTTATTTCTCGAACTTGTCATCTTGTATTCATTCTTTTTGATATCCCCTTTATATATATTCACAAGTGTTTGGTTTTCACCAACAGATTTCACACATCTGCTATTTCTGACTTCTTGAGATTCCGTTGATGGTTCTTGGTGCTCATCCCCTGTTTTCTGTTTTCACTATTATTGCCTTTTTCGTATTTTTTCATGAATATTTCATTCACATTAACGGCTTTCCCAATATAGTCCTTGCTGTTAGTTCTTGATAAGTTCTGCTATCTATTACACTTAGTTGGTCTTTACTGATGATTTTTTTATTTACTGTTGAAGATTTATCGTTAACTTTTACAAGTATTTGTCCTTTCGTAATTGTTTTATCCTTACTTAATGATTGAAACTCTTTCTCATTCTTCGATGAGACAGGGAGTTTTCTCTTGTTTACTCCATTATTACAACTCTGATTTTCTCCTTCGTTCCTTAAGGAAATTGTGCTTTGTCCCATGGCTTTTCCAGTATCGAACTTTCGATATTCCTCTTCAAGCTCGAACTCATTCATTGCAACTAATTGTTCTTCCTTGATGGTTGTGTCTGTTTCGACCGACCAAGATAAGCACACCAGAAAAAGACTGACTGGTATTCTCGTCATTTTCTACAAGTTTCAAGTCTAACATTCTCAACAACTGCAGTTTTCTTTCACCAATTGGAATGCAGCTCAACTTCTGAAAATAAAATAAGTCCTTAGCTTGACACCTTTCGTTGAGGGTGCGTTTATCTCCAAGCGCTATCCTAAATTTTTCCTTAAGACGATCATACAGTTGAAAAATAGGGTATGGAGATAGATATGTCCTTCTGATTTCATCGGAGATGTCACTTTTCTTTAAATAATCATGAAAGTTCTCAAAACAGGCGGGGCCTGAATCCGATATCCTGAGTACAAAGATATTCATCACAGTGTCTAATATGGAAGGTATCAGTCTGTTCAGTTCTGATTTTACATGCTTTTGTTCATTGTATCTCGCATATTTTTTATCTGATTTCAAATCAATTCTTTCGTTCTCAATTTCTTCAGCTACTTGTTTTACTTCTTTGAAAATCCATATTTTTTTGGAAATGTTTCTTTTGAGAAATGGACTGGCGTAAGGAATCCCGTATAATTCACATTTCACCGTTAGAACGTCTCCAGGTAAAAGTTCGTCTGATTGCTTCAAAATTACAGACCTTTCCAAGAAATTGGGCACGACAACGTCATAAGGGAAATTGGCAATGTTTTCTTTAGCGTAGGATTGGTACAGCTTACCAGCACCGTTAACATCAATAACGCTCAATGTCCACGATATGCTGTCTTTATTTTCACCAGAAAATACCTTTAAATCTTCATTCTCATCAGGATCTCTTAGAATTTTGTATAGTTCTATCGAAACATATCCTTGAGTTTCTGGGGATATCCCATTCGGATAAATAGTTATGCAAAACAGTTGAAAAAATGGATTCCTCCTCAGTATGAAATAGTCACGGGCCTTCTGGCACTGATTAACTAAGCTAAAATTTTCAATTTTAATGTATTTCGTATCTTCTACTTGTAAAAAAGTTTCCGAGCTCTCAGCCATATTCGTATTTTACACTACTATCTCTAAACGTATCAGGGAGGTCCAAATTTTTAACATCTGACGATCTTAAGAGCTAATTCAAACAGTACCAATAGTAATAACTATACATTATCATAAGACTCAGTTTTCATTTGCATAAACCGAGTTTAAAGTGATCAAAATAGCCTTATCAATAGCGAGCTAACACTGCGGAAATATGCACGGAAGTTTCCATAAAGGATATGAGTCACAATGTGTAGGGATTTCATAAGATAATATTCCCTAAGGGAAAAAAATTGCACAGAATAAGGTTTCAACAATAAATTATAGTTTAAAAAAACTAAGAAACACGCTTTTATGGTTAATTGAACTAAAAAGTAAAAAAATAATTCTTAATATAAGAATAAAATGATTAAAAAGAAAATTAATGTCATTGGGGTAAAAGCGTGCGGTACCCCACATGCATATGAATTGTTATGTCTTACCAGTTCTATTCCGAAATGCCGAGTTAGTGTAAAAGAGTAGTACAAAGCACACCCTATACGCTTTTACCACAATGACATTAATTTTCTCGTAAATCGTTTTATTCTTATATTAAGAATTTTTTTTTTCTGCTTTTTATTTCGATTAACCATAAAAACGTGTTTTTTAGTTGTTGTTTTTTTAACTATAATTTATTTTTTAGTTCGATTTATAATAAAAACATGTTTTTTATGTTTTTTAAAGTATTATTTATTCATACATTTGTTTTTTAATTTTGGGCCCGCGATCGAAAAATTTCGCCCATCCTGAGTTAGAACAATTTTTTTTTCCACATACACGAGTCTTTTTTTTTTAATTTCCATTTTCAGAAAAACTGGGTGAGTGAGTGAGTGAATATTAACGTCGCATTGTTCAGCTACACGAGGGCTTTTGGCGACGGACAACGTAATTTTTAACCATAGTTAAGTGACGTGGACGACACCTGAGCTCTTCTAACTACCACAGCACACCATCAGAAAAACTGGACAATTGTTTATATTATGGTAAGAAATTGCTGACGCACGTTTTCCCTTTTAGGGTTGTAACTTAATCTTTTAGTTGCCAAATCTGGAAATGGGATTTGGAATTTGTCACCAAATCTGAAAATGGTATATGGAATTAGTCGCCAAATCTGGAAATGGTATAATGAATTAGTCGCCAAATCTGAAAATGGTATAATGAATTAATCACCAAATCTGAGAATCGTTATTCCTGATGATCCTGATCAGGACAATGGAACAAAGTTATAAAATTATTATATTGTCATCAGTCCTTGACAAGTGTGCAAAATTTCAAATTAATCTGACCTTTTAAAATGGGTAAAAATCTTCAATGATTCCGTTACATACAAGTGAAGTTTATAAAAGCGTGTTAAAATACTTAGTGATAGGCCTTTATCTTTGCTAATCCTCTGTACAAATATTAGGATAACGATATCCACTTTTTTAAAACTATAACTCTAATAACACATTTAACCTGTTCAGTGCCTTTTCGGTGTCAGAGTACACAGTAGAAAAAAATTCGAAATAATAATAATAAAAATTTCCCCTACTACATCAATATAACAACGCACTAGAACAGCGCTTCTCTAACCCCCTAGGGGGCGTGATAACCCTAGAAGGGGGCGCGATAACCCTAGAAGGGGGGCGCGAGCATATTGAAAACAAAAAATTATTTCAAAAAATTATTAATTTTTTGAAAGTAAAACAAACAAAATACATTTTGTCATAATAAAAATATATATATATATATTTACACTGATATAATACACGTATAAATGCATCAGTACTGCACTATGTACTTTATAATCATCTTAACAATACTAAGCTAAGAACAAGTTTAATAATTACCAGTGACCGCACCGTGGTTGGTTATATATAAAATTATCTGCAAAAATTAACACTTATCCGGATAACGTACGGCTTATAATTAATCCCTTAACTGCTCATTAAAAGTTATGCGCCACTCCCCAATGCCACTATTGCAATTTACGTATTTGGGAAGGGAAAATAAGAAAATTTTCTCTTGAAATGTAAGTAAATCCTTCTCAAAACAATGTTAAAGTCATTTTATTGCATTCCAAAGTCCCGGAATACTTGGATATTAGTGAATATATTTAGGAAAAGACGTATATATATCCGCAATTTACACACTGGCTGAGCGAGACGTTTATATACGTCGGTGGCGAAGAGGTTAAAGTCGTATTGTAGCTTTAGCGTCAAAGTATCCTATAATCGAATTCAATACATCGTTATTGTATGGAGGGGGGAGCGATGAAAATTGTGATTCAATATTGGGTCGCAAGTATTGAAAGTTTGAGAAGCACTGCACAAGAAGAAATATGAGAATTAGGTGTCAAACATCGCAACTTTTACTACAGTTAACATATGAGTCTATACCTGAGTTTTTTTAGCTCTCCACTACTTAAATTTCCTTTGAACTTTGATTTGTGACGGGTTTAACGAGCTCGAACACCCGGCTCGATTGCACATTGTTGGTCAAGAGCTCGTGATCGTGACCGGCTCGACCGTGACTGTGGTCGGCTCACAGAACGAAAGTTCCATTTAGGGGAAATATCCAATGTCACAGAGAAAGAAAAAGAGGAAGAAACATTCGATATTGATAATTAAATTTTCATTTAAAGTTATAGGTTCGACTGTGCCAGATTTTAAATAAAGAAGGGGTCGGATAATATTTTATGATATTTAGTGTCACTTTGTGGCAGGGTCGTATATAAAATTGTTTTAAGAATAGTATTACAACAAAAAAATGATTTAAGGGCCAATAGTTTTGAGAAAATGAGCAGGTAGCCCATTTTCAAATAGGTTGCCTTTGTAAAATACAGTATTGACATTTTTGCTTCCGTAGCATATTTCTGACCCCTGTACACAGGCTCCTCAAACTTGCACTCTTTTGAAATATATAACTCTTGAAAATGGGCTTATCCATGTTTCTTACGACACACACAACAAAGAGGAGACATTTTAAGAAAAACGCCGATAATTATTTCAAATGGGTTGTAACTCTGGAAAAATGTGTGAATTTTTCAAAATTTAGCTGAGCCTCTGTACAGAGTAAGGTCTGAGCTATATACAGGCAAAATATTATTATAATAGAAGCATTTTTCAATAAAGAGAATATTTTGAAAATGGGCTAGTCTTATGCTCATTTTGTCGCAAAATATTTTGTAAATTTCTAGATAATTTTTATTTTGTAATACTATTCTAAAACAATTTTATATATATTTTCTGATCTAAGTGATACTAAATATCATAAATATTATCCATTTATACTTATTTGTAATCAATGGTTCCGAACGTATTCGATAACTTAAATGAAAAAAATATTCTATGAGTAAAATCAAATAAATTTCGTATTATGTATGGGCTTACGTCAGTGGCGCACACAAGAGGGGAGTCCTTAGGGGTCCGACCCCCAAAGCCCTTGACTTTTTTCCGATTGATTATAATTCTAAGTATATAGTACTTAAAATTTAATTAAATATTTGTTATTAATGCTTAATTTTATTAATTAGTGCTAATTATTTATTGAAAAATTAGTTTTTTTTACTTTTTTTAGGTTTCGGAAAATCGACACAATCAAAAGCAGCATGATACAAGAATGGTGGATCTTCAAACCCTATCCCCCCTTGAAAAATTCCTGTGTGCGCTACTGGCAGTTACCGATGACAATATTTTTTCTTTATTCTTAAGAATAGTCCTTGTTGTTGAAGTTGCCAAATTTAATGCAGCCCCAATTTGAGATTGACGTTCACCAGTATCTAATCTTCTAATCACTTGCATTTTAGTTTCTATCGTAATGCTTTTTTTATGCTTTATTTTCGTGCCTATTATCATCACCCATGATAAAAACTAAAAATCATAATATTTGTCACTATAGCAATAGTTATATTATATAAATTTATACTTGCAATAACGTTGGTCGTTTGAAACGATAAAATATTCTCGTATAATACCGCCGGAAAAGAAGCAGAAACACAGAAAAATCCGTTTCGATATCGGGAAGCCTAACGCTGCCTGGGCGGCTCGCCGTGGGGATACCACACCAAATAAAAGAGCGTTAAACCGAAACAGCGTACTGTATTCAAAAATTCAAATTCAAACACTGATTTTGAAGATTTTTAAAAAAAAAAATCATTCAAAACATCCAAATAGCTAAAAGGTATAATTGTAGCGTATGCTAATGGCAAATACTAAAAAATCGTTTTACCTAGACTACGCTTTTCCCGAAATTAGAGGATCGGTATATAAATCGATCCCCTTATTTAAAATTCCAAAAATTCTCGCGGCTTATATTATATATATATATATTAAACTATATCTGTTTGCTGGAAAGATTGGTAAATTACATCGAGAAAAGAAATAAAATTCTTGATCCAGGAAACACTACTTGTTACTTTCCGCACATACGATTTACAAGTCCCGACATTCAAAGCATCTTCCCACCGAATGCTTCGGATTCACATCGGGGCCATTCATTGAAAAATGTTCTCAGTTTGCGACTCTTAAGTGCCCCTGTTCAACCTCCTCTGGCTTCATCTTCCGGTAGCTGAAACCAGAGGGTCAAAATAGGGGAAGGAAGATAATGCTCCACAATAAATCACTGCGACGTTATTTCCAATTACGCAACCCCCTCTCCCCCACGCATGGAGTCAAGTTGCAGACGAGTTTTCGTTTCCCCTTCTCTTCCCTCATCCCATCCATCATACCTTGAAAGATAGGAGCACCCCTCTGACCCTCCCCCTTCTTCACAACAAATATGATTAATAAAGGCAGATTGGGCACCTATTTTTGATGGTTTTTACGTGAACGATAAAACATAGAGTATCAGGCGTCAGTGGGGACGTTTAGCATGTGTTGGGGGATTGACGAGGAAAAATCATTAGGAATTATCTGTTAAATTCGTGACATGAATTGGAAATTTGAATTTCCCATCGTTTGTGAGTTGATGCACACTTTGACCAAGTTGAGCAGGTCTGTAACGAGCAGAAATAAATTCGATCTTTTTAAGTGCCTCTCATTAAACTGAGTGCATACAATTTATGAAATACATTTTTATTTAATTTATTTAAAAAAAATATTTTTTACACATGTCAGTATATAACTGATTGTGAAATTTGTGTTCAATACAGGGTATCCGGGCTTAAAGTATCCAAAAGTTATGGCTTATCATTACGGAACTACCCATCTCAATGGAATACACTGTTCAACCATGGATTAGAAACCCCTCCGAGATATTATGGGTCCAGTCCGATCGACCGCCCATGCGCGCATTATTCGGCAATCGCAGGAGATAAACTTGTTACATTGACTTCATTAGTAAAGATGTGGACGCCACAGCAAAAGTGCGTATTTTGGTAACCAGAATTTAAATCAGTCGCGCGTGTACAGGGACGTGTTCGAACAGAATGGAATCTCATTACTGGCTTACCTAATAGACTTATCAGGACTCCTACAAAATGAATCAAGCACATGTGATCAACAGTGTCTTCTATCACGAAACCTTAAAGATACTCGCCAGTTCGAGATACCAAAGTTCCTGTCTCCTTTCAAGTTCTTTCCCATTGGTGGATAGATTTTGATGTCGGTGGATCAACATTCGATTCTGTTCGTACATGCTCATGGTACACGCGAGACTGATTTAAATTCCGTAAACCAATGTATGCACTGCACCTTTTACTGTGGTGTCCACATCTTTACTAATGAAGTCAGAGTAACAAATTTATCGCCCGCGATTGCCGAATAATGCGAGCATGTGTGGTCGATCGGACTAGACCCAAAAATCTCGGAGGGGCTTCCTATCCACAGATGAACAGTTTATTATATTCTGATGGGTAGTTCCGTAATAATAAGCCATAAATTTGGACACTTTAATCCTGGATTGGATACACCCTGTATTAAAAAAACCAAAATTTAAGTACGCATACCAGGTAATTTCATCGAACAGCTTGAGGTGAAAAATGGAGAGCGACAGGGAGGGGGTGCATTGGCATGCCTCCTGTTTAATACAGCACTTGAAAAAGTTATTAGAGACTCAATGATCAAGACGAGAGGAAATATTTTTAATAAGTCAGTTAAAATACTGACTTAGGCTGATGACACTGGCATTATTGCTTGAACCACACCAGCTCTCAAACAGGTATTTATGGAATTAGAACAAAGAGCAAAAAGAATTAAATTATCTGTTGAGAATAAAACTAAATACTTACCTTATTTAAAATCTGACTTACAATTTAGTCACACAGAAATTGGCTAATATAAATTTGAACAAGTTAATACTGTTACTTATATTTGGGAACGAAGATAAATAATAAAAAGGAGCTGGTCCCAGGAATGTATAAAAAACCATTGTTGCAATGTTTGATGCTCCGAGAAGTTATATAAAATCCAGCTTTCACAAATTAAGAAATAAATTGCTTCTTTGTAAAAGTCTTACAAGATCTGCCGACTTATGCATCAAAGACTTGGGCACTGACTTCACGTGATCAGGAAGCTTTAAGAATTTTCGAGAGGAAAGATCTTAAGTTGCATTCTTGGTGGAATCCAAGTGAATGGATCACGCAAAAGATCTAATTTAGAATTCTAAAAAATTTACAAACAACCTGATAATGTAAAATTCGTCACAGAGACTTAAATCGGCTGGTCATCCGGCTAGAATGAATGAAGATCGTTGAGGCAAGAAAATCTTTCTGGGAAAGCCCATGGGAAATAGACCTCGGGGCAGACCCCCGTTAAGATGGATTGGTTGTGTCGAAAAAGATCTCAATATTTTTTAAAAAGTCAGTTGCCAAAAATAGAGATGCCTGGAGAAGAGTTGCCTTGGCACATCCAGGGCTGCTAAGCCATTAAAGAAGAAGAATATTAATTTTTTTTTACAAAAGTGTTAGTTGCAGAATCTTGCCTCTTGCAAAGAGTCAATCATTCGTAATACCGAATTTCGAAATTGACTAAATAACTAAATCGTTCTTTTTTATTTTGACAGCTTTGTCATGAGCTCTCAGATTGAATGGTATAGTAAGCCTCAACTTGAGGATAGAAACAGAAGTGGAGTTGATCGATTGTTTAGTAATATCGCACTCAAAAACAGCAAGAGAGATGCAGGCGACGGACCTCGTAACTTTGAGCCACAGTCAAGTAATTAGGACAGCATTTGATTGAACTCAACTCTAAATATCCACGCAACGCAAACAAAAGAACTCGGTGCGTTTAAAATGTATCGTCAGTGAAGTCTTAAGACTTTTTGAGGCCCTGAGTCCCAACGCAGAAGTAGATTAGACATAGCATACTCTATCAAATACTCTTACAAACAATAACTCGAAACAAATAAAAGAGCATGACTTACAATCGCACAAACCGGATCGACCGATTGCCACCTTTTGACTGAATGAGTAATGATAGTGTATGGTAGTAGGCCTAGGTCTATACATGAACAACGGTCATCACCAGTGGCGTACACAAAAGGGGAGAGGGGTCTTCGGGTCCGGACTCCCCCTAAAGCACTTGATTTTTTTCCCGATTGATTATGATCCTATGTATATTGTACGTAAAATTTAATCAAGTATTTTTTGTTTTTAACAATTAGTTTTATCAATTGTTGCTAATTATTTATTAAATAATTAATTTTGTACTGTTTTTTTAATCCCGAAAATCGACAAAATCACAGGAATATGTTGGGTGGCGCATTGAAGCATGATACGAGAATGATGGACTTTCGATCCCGGAACCCCCACCCCACCTCTTGAAAAATTCCTGTGTGTGCTACTGGTCATCACATGTAGACAGTTGAGACATATCGTCCGAAGTTCCTATTTTTCGGAGAATACAACCGGAAAAAACATTTGACCTTTGAAATTATTCGAATCAGGGTTTTATTAAGGCCGAGTTGAGAACGAGATGTGGGCCCCATTGTGGCCGAAGCCCAAGGCCTGGAGCATCGATGCCCCTGTGCATCAATCTCCCTACATGAACAAAACAGATCTGGGCGGGGAAATAAAATGAGTTTCACCTAAACAGGTTCACGCGAATTAATGATTAAATCAAAATCACAATATGCAACATATTTGATTGATTTATTGTTTGTATTAACGTCACTTGAAAAACCAAAACGAAGATTGGATAGAAACAAAGCCAGACATGGATTCGCGACTATGTGACCACTAATAACTAATAGTAACTAATTATAAGGACCTCAGTAACTAATTATACCTCGTACTAGATATGGTATGGTTACGATAAGAGGAAGTGTTGAGATAAGATAGCTGTCCGTAAGAGTTTTATCCATCCCTCTTTTTTTTATCTGCTACTGAGAAATTTTATGCATTAAAATATCCGATTACCCTAAAATCATGATTTTTTTTAAAAACTGACATTTTTTTTATGATATTATTTTGTAGACCATCTTATTAGCTTTGTGTAAAAATACCAAATTTTTTATTTTCCATTCACTAAAACAAAAACTACAAGTGTTTTAGTAAAAACATATGCCTTTTTATTTTACATAAGATGTCAAACTTTAAAATGCAATTTAGTCGAAATGTGTTTTTTTCGAAAACCTCAAATGGGGACAGCGATTGCTTAAAAAGTTTATAAAATAATCTGCAGAAATTTTTTTGTATGTTCTCTGCAGTGGCGCACACAAGTCCTAGGGGTCCGAACTAAAAGCCCTTGATTACTTTCAGATTGATTATAATTTTAAGTATATAATACGTAAATTTAATTAAATATTTGTTTAATGATTAAATTTCATTAGTAACACTAATTATTTATTGAATAATTAGTTTTTTATATTTTTTGTTCCCCAAAATCGACAAAATCAAAAGGAGCATGGTACAAGAATGGTGGACTTTCGACCCTGGAGGCCCGCTTGGAAAAGTTCTGTGTGCGCTACTGGTTCTCTGTATAACAGTAGAAGTGTTTTAACCTTCAGATTTATCGATCCCTTTTTATTACAAAATTTACAGTTCTTTATGTGGATATAATCACTGTTTTTTTAAGCAATTTCATATAATAACTAAGATAAAGTGCTCTAGTTTTTATAAAAATTAAAATATCTCTTATCCTGAAGGTCATTTCAAAGAGGAATAGCCAAGTAATATATTAAAATTGGAAAATTGAGAATTTGTTTAATTACTATTTGTACAGAGCGGGCCCCCGTTTATGTAATTTTTTGCCAATTTTTACCCATTTTTTCCCATTATAGTAGCAATAATTTATTTTTCTCTTTTTAATTTTAGCCTTTTGTATTCGTCAAATATACTAAACAGATTTTAAAAAAAAATCTCCATATCACCATTTTTTTTAAAAAAAAACACAGTTGTCACAAGTACTCGGATATCTTAAGGTATCCGACTCCGTACGGAACCGGGATTTTGCAAAAGTGTATAAATGGATAATATTTTTGATATTTAGTGTCACTTAGATTAGAAAATGTATATAAAATTGTTTCAAGAATAGTATTACAATAAAAAAATTATTTAAGTACAATATTTTGACAAACAATGAACATAGAATGAATCTTTTTCAAAATATTCTCCTTTTGTGAAAAATGCTTCTATTATATAATAATATTTTGCCTGTACATAGCTCAGACCTCTCTACAGAGGCTCAACTATAATTTTTGAAATATGTAACTTAGAAGTGGGTTTATCCATGTCTTACGACAACAGAAAGGAGAAATTTTAAGAAAAAAACGCGGATAATTATTTCAATGGGTTGCAACTCTGAAAATAATGTGAATTTTTCAAAAATCATAGTTGAGCCTCTGTACAGAGGTCTGAGCTATATAAACTATAAACAAATATTATTATAATAGAAGCATTTTTTTCTAAAACAATGAAAAAAGGTTATTCTGTTAATTTTGCCGAAATATTTAACAATTTATCAATTTTGTTAATCAAATGTCCTTAAAACAATTTTATACATGCATTCTAATCTAAGTGACACTAAATATCATGAAAATTATACATTTATGCGCTTTTTTAAAATCACGGTTCCGAACGTAGTCGGATACCTTAAAATTACAAAAAGTAGTCACTTCATTTCAGAATCTATGAACCAATTAACATATCGAAAAACGAACATAAGGTAGCCAGAAATATTTGAATCTACAGAAAAAAGACAGATTCATACAAAACGGAATAAAAAGTATTAAAAAAAAAAGAAAAAAAGAAAGAACATTAAATAGTGACATAAAATTAGAACTATGTCACCAAAGGAAAATTAAAATTATAACTCATAAATAATGATCACGGATGTTAAATATAATAAAAATGATTTCCATTTGTACCCACTGGCGTAGCTAATTCTGAATGGGTCCCGTATCAAAACTCCTTCGGAGCCCTTTTTTATAAATGCTGCTGGTGGTACTATAGTTACATATGTTGGGGCCCATGTAGCTTGGGGGTCCCGTATCATTGATATGGCGGTAGCTACGCCCCTGTTTGTACTTCCAGAATTTTTCTGGAAACTCGGAAATTTCAAGAAATTCTTCCTTTCTTCTTTTCAGAAAATTCAGAATATTTAATGATTTCTTTTACTGTAATTACTGTAATATATAGAATACTGCATACCAATCAAAATATTCGGTCTCAAGTGTTATGTAAAATGAGAAAATGTTTAAGGTATCCGATTACGTTCGGAACCGTGATTTTGCAAAAGCGTATAAATGGATAATATTTATGATATTTAGTGTCATTTAGATTATAAAACCTATATAAAATTGTTTTAAGAATAGTATTACAATAAAAAATTATTTAAGTACAATATTTTTGACTAAAATGAACATAGAATTTACCCATTTTCAAAATATTCTCCTTTTTGTCGAAAAAATGCTTCTATTATAATAATATTTTACCTGTATATAGCTCAGACTTACTCTTTACAGAGGCTCAACTACAATTTTTAAATATATAATTTTAGAAGTGGGTTTATCCATGTTTTTACGACAACGGAGGAGAAATTTAAAAAAACCATAAATAATTATTTCAATGGTTATAACTCTGAAGATAATAATGTGAATTTTGAAAAAAATCATAGTTGAGCCTCTGTACAGAGGTCTGAGCTATATACAGGCAAAAATATTATTATAATAGAAGCATTTTCACAAAGAACATTTTGAAAAAAAGGATTCTGAGTTAATTTTTTTGCCGAAATATTGCATTTAAATAATTTTGTTGTCAAAATGTCCTTAAAAGAATTTTATACATGCATTCTAATCTAAGTGACGCACTAAATATCTACGAAAGAATATCCATTTATGCTTTTAAAATCACAGTTCCAGTATGAATCGAATATTTATAGCTTTAAACACAAGTTGGAAGTGGAAAAAGAGAGCACCGATTTTTTTACCTTACAAGTATAATGGAATCAAACAGAAAGGTTCCTTCACACACACTAACAAATTCTAGAAGACTAGGGGAAAAATTCTTATTTCTAAAATCAGGAATATCAAGATTTCCCTTTTCACGATCACAAAAGCAAAGTATGCTCCATGAAAAAGTAGTATCAAAGCAAGAAAATAAAAATAGTCATTTCCTACCATTGTCCACGCGCTCTTGCAAACGATAAGCCTCACATTCGAGATGAAGTGAAGTAGGATAGTGATCTTAGTTGACACGAATTTGGAATAATGTTAAGGCGAAAAGAGAGAAAAATAGACTAGAGAAAACCCACACAAATTATTTAAGCTTTCTAAAATTCAAAGTGTTATATCGTAGGTCAAATTATGGTATAGATTTTGTTTTGAAAGGACAATTTTTCTGGATTTTTGTTTCCGTTAAGCTTGAATTAATATCATTCAAGAGCAGTGATTCAGGCACACATACTGTAATATATAAAGGGGGGATTAATTTTTGCCAAATTGGTCTAAAATTTTAAAAATAGATTCGAAATAAAGTACCAACATATAAATTTTGTAAATATTGAAACTAAATCAATCATAACATATTATTTAACATTATAATTATATAAATACTCAACAGTATACCTCCCTATAACATGGGTTCATTCAAAACAAACCTGTATAACATGGCGGAAAATTGCGAAATTGGTGTTGGAAAACGTCGCACTCTTTGAAAATCTTGTGCGAATGAGGTACCCATAAAATAAAAGGGAACTAATTGAAGCTATAATTGTTTCCTAGCATCATGTAATAACGACGGAAGAGCTTAAAGATATTGTCAGCTCAATGAAACAAAGAGGTGAAGATATAATAGAAAATAAAGGCTACTCTACTAAATACTGATATCTCTGCCATCAGTATCTAATGCATATAGAAGATTAACTTATTTTGTATTGCAAATATTTGAATTTTGTTTTTTGCAATGATTTCAGTATTAAATTTTCTTTAAAATTATATATACCACTTTGCATTTTGAGAAATGTAACATTTTCTATAAGCATACAACTTTAAAAAAACGTAAGAAATTTCAAAAGTGTCCACAATTTATTTTATATTTAATTATTCTTAATTTGTTTCGAGTTGCTGTAGTCTTGCGTTATAATTATGCATTACGAGAAATGATTGTTGTTTGAAGATACAAAAAAGCAACACAAAAAGAAATTTAATAAAATCACACTTGATGTGTGTGTGTGAATATGAAATTTTCTTTCTTATTTCCTAATATACCAATTGTAATATTTTTAATCCTTTCAAACCTAAAATCTTTCACAAATATTCTCTTTGAACGTTTCTGCCTCCCTTTTATTCGGGCATTTCAAGAATCCAATTGATGGAGGATTTGTTCAAACAGTGAAAGCTGTCACTTCGATAATCCGAAAATACACTTATTTGTTCACTGCAATATTTATTATAATATAAACAAAATATATTATAAATTAAATTTATAATTTAATCTGTTACGTTCAGAAATTTTTCATAACAAGGACTTTTTGGAAACTTGATACCACTCGTTAATATTGTTTCTTTCAATGCACCAAAAGGAAAGAAAATACAAAAAGCTCTTGTAAAATTAATTTCATTGCATGTTTTCCCACGCTACAATTGCCTTGTTCAACTGTCATCTACAACACTTTAAGAACTTTTTACAAAATAGCTTGTCACTTTTGTAGAAACTATCATTCAACACCCCACTCTTTCAGAGAACTATGATTATTACTTGCATCCGTAATCTTCTTGCAATAAAAAAGAACCCCCTCTCTTGTGGGAAAGTTTTATTTCTATAACCACACAGATGCCATCCTTTTTTTTCCACATCTCCTATTAAATAAATAACGAGGTCGCTAAATAGGGACACTGAAAGCTACCAACAGAGCCACAGTTGGAAGAAGGAATCCAAACCAATCGGCAGCAGGAATTTTAATCTCGCTACTAGGGTATCCGGGTTACATTGCCTAAGCCTTCTTTTGACAGACGATCACACGAGTCAAGATCGTCTGTCACTTCATATTCAGGGGAGAGGGGGGTTGCGGGGCTACCGGAATGCGACAGTGACAAATGAGGGGGTCGTGCGGCCGCACACTCATCACGCGCGAAAGTCGTCTGCTGCAGACTGATATTTCCTGGTACACCCCTGTATACATTCTCTATTAACAGGATCAACAAAATCTTCCTGTCGCTTTGGAATGAACTAGACAGACAGACTGGCGGGTTATATGTTTTTTTTTGGTACCTTTGCCACCCATAGGTTTTTCTGTATTTTTTGTGAGACGTTTAAATGGCGTGGAGCAAAGGAAATATTAGGATGGGTTTTATTTGTTTGAATTACAATAGAACAGTAATCTATCATCTTACAAAGAAAAAAAAATAAATAAATAAAAGACATGAGAAACAAAAGGATTTTTTTTTTTTTTTTGGGGGAGTAATCAGAAACTATATTTTGGATGGAGCCCAAATTTAATATGTAACATTTAACAAACAATGAATATACCTGCATGCAGTATAGCACACACAGGAATTTTTCAAGGGGGTCCGGGGTTGAAAGTTCACCATTCTTGTATCATGCTATTTTGATTTTGTCGATTTTTCAGGAACAAAAGCACAGCAAAAAACTAATTAGTAGAATAAATAATTAGCATTAATTAATAAATTAATCATTAATAACAAATATTTAATTAAATTTTACGTATTATATATTTAAATTATAACCAATCGGAAAAAATCAAAGGGCTTTTGTGGGGGGTCCGGACCCCCGGGACTACTTGTGTGCGCCACTGCCTGCATGTAATTTAAGTAGATTTAATTTAATCTATCAATCGAAAGAGTGCATGAATATATCTTATATCAGTGGTCTTCAAACTGTGTTCCACGGAATCCTGAGGTTCCACAAGGCATACCCAGGGGTTCCACGAGTCACAATAAAAAAATTCGAAAAGAAACTTATAAATATGTATCCAAAATGGATTCACGTTCTCTGAAGTTTGAATAGTTACAAGTATTTAAATCTTATCCTATTCATTAAAATCGAAAATTTTAGTTAAGTATAATATCTTTATTTTGCAATACTTTTTAAACTTTTATTATAATACAATAAAAATTCTATTGTTTATATATACTATCTTGGGCTCCTCGAGATAATTTTATACTCAGTTAGTACAATGTCTTTCAAAACTAAATCGTTTTCTAATGGAAAATATACACTTTTGTATTTGTGAGAAAAAAACCCACCTCTATAATGAAGAAGAGGAAGCAACATAACAACATATTCTACGTTAAAATCTAAATTTAAGCAAGAACAGCTCCCCTGAATGTTCTGTTGTATATTCTCATGCAAAATACACAGGCTTCCTCACACAGCTATAAACATTTTAATGTCATTCAGATCCCAGTTACTAACAGGGGCGTATCTACCACTGTATGAATGATACGGGACCCCAAGTTACAGGGGCCCCACAACGCGCAAGCAAAAAATCGTAAAATATTAAGGGATCCCGAAAAGAGCCTCTAAGGAATTTTTATTCAAGGTCCACACATGACTAGCTACGCCTGTAGTTACTAAATATGAATTATATTAAAAAATTTGATTATATAATTTTTTAATTGTTTAAATGCAATACTTTGTTTTTAATTGCTATTACATAAAGTACCTATAACATGTTTCAATATTGTTTTGAGATATATTCTTCTAAGTATGTGTAATGTTGAGAGAGATATTCTTCTAAGTAAGTTCTAGTTCTAGGGGTTCCATGAAAACACCTTCAAGCTCTAGGGGTTCCGAGAGTAGAAAAAGTTTGAAGACCATTGTCTTATATATATTAGGTTGAGGAAAAAGAAATCCATTATTTTTTCGGTAAATGGCTGTAGTGTTTGATATCTTGTAAAATACCGATCAAACAATTTCAGGTTTATGCTCGATAGAAAGGTGACATTTTGCACTAAAAAATTCTTTTGCTGTTTTTATTTGGTCTATTCAATTGTGAGGTACAGAGCGTTAAAGATAGAAGTCAACAAAGAGAAAATTCGGTACATTTCACAGTTTTTTTTTTTTTTTTGATAAAGATAAAAATGCTAGCCAGGTGGCTAAAATTGTGAATGGTATTTATGGTGCCGATACTGTAACAGCTAATTGCAAGCAATTTGGATTTCGTCGATTCCATTCAGGTATGCCCGTCGTCGAAAATGTCGATAAAATCACACAAATGATGGAAGTTGACCGCCATGTTAGTAGTCGCAGCATCGTAAGGAGCCAATAATTGACCAAAAGCAAGTTTTTAACCATTTCCACAAAGTTGGATTCTAAAAGAAGTTTGATGCTTGGGTGCCACACCAATTAACACAAAAAACACGACGGATAGAATTTCCATCTGCGAAGCCTTGGGCAAATGGAATAAAGTCAACCATTTCATGGCCCGGATGGTAACTGGGGGTGAGGAACATACGGCAACACTGTGCGAAACGATCATTAGTCAAAACCCGGTGAAGCAGCTCAAACGGTGGTCAAACCAGGAAGGTTCTACTGTGCGCGGAGGGGACTGAAAGGAATAATTTACTATGAGTTACTTCCATACGGTCGGATGCTTAAATTCGAACTCTGGTGTCAATAATTGGACAGCTTGAAGGTGGTGATTGACCAGGAAGGTGTTGTGTTCCATCAGAACAACGCCAGAAGCCATACACGTCTATAGTGACTCGCCAGAAAACTCCGGGAGCTAGGTTGGGAAGTTTGGTTAAATCACTATGTATTCAGTCAGGAAACAAGCGATTAACGTGTTTTTCTTGCATTGTAAAACTTGCTTAATAATAAGAAATTGGAATCAAGATAAGATCGTGAAAATCGATTACTAGAATTTTTTTACCAATAAAGACCAAGAATTCTTTGAGAGAGGCATTATGAAGCTAGCTTTAAAATGGCAAGAAATCATAGAACAAAACGGGGTATACTAAACCAAAATTGGTAATCAGAAACATGCTAATTTAAGTCTTGAAGTTCACGTAAAATGATGGATTTCTTTTTCCTCAAAACCTAATATATACACTCAGCAAAAGTGAAATTGCAACACCATGAAATAATGCAAATTTCAGGAGCGATAGTGGTGAAATGGATACGCAAATGATTAAATTTGCGCATCCGATACGCGGGTGATTTCTTATTCGGGTTATGAAGGCCAACAACTTTCCATTCTCATAAACGGTATTTGAGGTCTTGTGTGGCATTTGCGACTTTTTTTCGAAGAAGCGTAGGAAATGCCTATGAGACTTTGGTAAGCTCAATACAATCAGTTAACGATCGGAGAAAGCGACTGTATTATCGAACTCCATGAACTGAGTTTGTTGTTGCGCTCAATAGCAACTCGTGTTGAGCACAACGGGAATACCATCCAACGTTGTATCACACGATGAATTCAGAAAGGTCTACGTGCACGCCGAAGAGGAAGTGGTGTGCACAGGTGCACGTCAGAGCGCACAGACCGGCGTATTCGCCAGTCAACTCTTCGTGATCCTCTCTCCACGGAACGTGACACATAATTCAAGAACTAATTAATGTGGCAATATCATCCACGGACATCTATTTTTTATAATCACCTATATCAGTGATTTCCAAAGTGGTCTATATAGACCCCCAGGGGTCTATGACGACCTGCAAGGGGTCCACTGCAGCCAAAAAATAATTTGGGGGTCCATGAGTTGTAAATGGGGGTCTATATAATAGTGGCTCTCATTAAACCAAATCGTTACTTTAATCTTTAAAAAAAATTTAATCTAGTGGAAAGCAGATTTTACCAATTTATAACTGATTTAGTTACAAAATTTAGTGAGGTCAATTTGTGGTTACTATAGGTGACAGCATAAATTTTATTAAGACAAGTACCATTTCAGCGTTTCTTTCCAGAATTAAGCTAAAGAAGTATAATATTGAACGTCGCGAATTTTCTCAATTTGTCACAGGAAATCTGTAAAGACGTTTTAACCTATGTTTAATATTTAAATCCTCTTTATTCAGATTTTTAAACTAGGCTTGAGAATGCTTTGACTATGATAATACCACAATAAGCAATGAATTCATATGGCCACATTGAAAAAAAATGTCATATTACAATAGACTGATCGGAATAGGCCCTAAAGAAGATCTTAAATTAAAATTTAGAAACGGATGTCTGCAATTTCAGCTTTAAAAACATGCCTGTTATTTGTCCAGAATTTTTAAATATCGAGAGAAAGTTTTTAATTGCTTTTTCTAGCGGGAAAGGGTGTGCTCCAAAAGTTTCCAATCTCAAAAACAAAAAAAAAGAAAAAAGCTGGACTCACCAACAAAGGAGATTTAGAGGTAAAAACCATAGAGATTGATATCAAATGTTGAAAAATTTGTCATTGAACATCAGATTCATTTCTCCCATTAAAACACTTTTTTTGGCAGTTATTTTATGTACTAATTTAAAATTTTGATTTTTTTAATTAGCATCCCTTTTAAGGAACAAGATTTAAGAAAAAGGTTTTTCCTTTTATAATAAAAACAGATTTTGTGCTCAAAATTTCATAAAAGGCTTTTTAAATTTTTTTAAGGAAAACCAAAATTACTGAAGTGATTTTAAATGCCTCCTTTTAAAAAAATTTTACGTACACACATGAAATTTGATTTACAAGTACGTCCAATATGTATAAAAAAAGTTGGTAGGGTTTTTTGGATAACACGATTGGTATTTGTACAATATTTTTTTATGAACCCTTTATTGAAAATTCCAAAAAAACAAATTTTAACTTCAATTATTTTTTAAAAATAAGTATTGCTTTGATTAAAAAAGCACACCAACTTTTGTTATATGTCCTATTACTGGGTAAAAAATTTAAACATTAGGGCCCAAAGAAAAAAACCTTTTAAAAAAGAAGACAAACTAGTTATTTTACCTTCTGAGATACGTAAGTTTAAAAATTTTTAGCCATAGGGGTGGGAATAAAAAAAGAATGTAAAACTTTCATAATTGACGTTTTTAAATTTTTTTCAAATTTTGTGGGGAAAAATTATAAAAAAAATTTTTAAAAAAATTTTATTTGATTTTTTGACCGATTTTTTTTCAATTGAATCGTACTGTGTCCCCTTAAGTTTTTTAAATTCTTCAGTTGGAAATTTGATTCTTTTAAAGTAAGTAGTTGTACCAGCTGTCAAAAAGACATTTTGGTTGATAAATTTGAAAAAATTCAATATTAGGTAAGAAGGGGTTTAAAAAAAACAGGCGGGGTTGGGCCAAAAAGTTTGGGAACCTCTGATCTCTTTAGTATAAGATCTTACTCATTGACTAGTTATATACTCTTCGGTAATGAAGTTTAAATTTGTATGGAGGCGTTGTTCTAGCTTAGAGTGCCAACTTGGCTTAATGGCAGGAAACCCGAATAAGAGAGGTTAGATCCCGCGGATAGCTCATTCTTATAGCATTAGAGTCGGTAACTTACATGTATTTAAAAGCAAAAGTGTCATCATGAAAGGCTCCCGTCTACCAATTACTTTGAATTCGTGAGAGTATTGTAAATATTATAGAAAATCAATTTTCTTCCTTAAACCTAGGTAATTGCATCGGTTTGAATGTAATAAAGTGTGCCCGAAAGAGCAAAAAATACTGAATGCTTTTCTAGAATTACAACTCTTCCCGATTTTTTTTATGAATTTTCTTAAATATTTCTTCGAGATCTAAAAACTCAAAAATAAATCAAAGAGACATAAAAATATCTTCAGCAATCGGGGAACATCTTTAAGGTGCACTTTATAGCTTTCAAATCGATTCAAAGTTTGTAGAGGAACAGGAAATTTCCATAGGATTAACTCTACGTTTAGTAAATCAAAATGCCTAGTAGATGAGATTTGATCAACAGTGCATTCCAAAGCATCACGAGGGCTATTCACGACGGCTTTTCGAACCTTGGTCAAGGGACAAGGACATACTATTACCTCTCCAAACTATCCCATCACGCCAATGGGAGGACGTTGTGCCTCGATAGATTTTCTCCGACCCTCCGGTATGTCGTGGTAGTTTGAGGATGTTACAGCCTGGATCACTGCCGTGAAGGCTGAGCAAGACGTTTTGTAATGCTCGTAATCTGGAGCCTTGAAAGATCATCGTAGATGCTACAGCTATAAGAGGTCGTCCCCTCGGAGCACCTAGATGTTGTGGGGAGAAGAAACACTCGACATGATTCAACTAATCTATTATTTCACATTAAGAATAGACACAATTTCAACTTCTAATATTAAGAGAATGTCTCAATGAAAACCGTTAAAGTGGAACAACGACAGCAAAACGTGAGCGATTAGGCGACTAACAAATTTGATCCTTATCTTAATTAAGGATATAACCTATAATCCGATTTAATCTAATCTTAATTCAATCTTAGCGAACAATCGTCACTTTAAGGTTTCGTTCTAATAAGAATCAGATTACTCTAATGTTAATATTATATCTTTAGTAGCAATCTCACTTGTCTCGAGTATATCTTCGCTCCTTCTCCCTTTCAAGCTAGAAAACCTCGCCTATTTGTAGTAAGTTAATTTACATATCACGATTCTCTTCTTCCGAAGGGTTCGTTGTGAATAACGCGAATTGATAGCCCAAAGATTTCATAAGAGGATTAATTAGAAGATCGCGTACAGATCCGTCACAGAGCTTACAAGCAAATCTGGAAGCGAGCCTAAAAGTCAATCTGATAGTTAGTCTGGAAGGGTCTAGGAGTGCCTTTTGGAGTGTGTAGGTTTCTCCTTTTCGTGTCCCTTTAAAGTTGGAATATGAAAAATCTTCAAAAGAGACACGCGATACGATACAGAATCCTTTCTGTTTGGACATAGCCGGGATTAACATTCAGCTATTGGTCCTTGTCATCCCTCGTGCGGAGGGCTTTGAAGCCGGGGATTGTCGAAGGGACTACTCTGGCCACTTCTCCGTCAGCCTGACCAAAGGAGGGGGTCAAAGGTTGAGTTGCCCTCAAACTTAAGCATCGGTATCGTCCTGTCGGGTACTTTTCAACGCAAAACTACATGACCATTGAGAATTCATTAGCTCCTTAACAGAAAGTCTGTCCTTGAGATGAAAACCGCCGCAGATTTAACATGTAACAGTCCCTGTATACAATGAGTTTTCAGTGGCATCAGGACTCGAACTCACGACTCGCCGGTCATGAGCACGTGACCATGACCTATGGCTACCCCGTTTACGACTCTCAGGTAGATGACAGTTTAAACCAATATTTTTTAAAACAATACTTAAAATTAAGTTGTTTCATACATAATAACTGAGTGAGATGTTGTCAGTATTACAACAACGTGACGTACTTTTTGGTGGAAAATTTCATCAAGTGTCGGAAATATAATTATTTTAACAAAACAAAATTACACATTTTTGTTTTGAAAGAATTAAATGTAAGAAAAAGACATCGCTTACCTTAATGGCAGCCAGCTTGGGTTCTTTTTTGAGCAATGCAACCAGTGCATGGTAGTCGCTTTGAGCAGCTTTGACGGAACCCACCCTTTTTAATTTCGAGTCCAACTGCAAAACAAAAGGCGTATTATTACAGTTTTTTAAAACCCTTTTAACAAAAAATTTTGGATATTTTCATATTTAGAACTAAATCAATGCATCAGAAATTAAAACTCCCGGAAAAACACACTTAAAATTTTAAAGGGGTATCAAAGTGTTAGTAATCAAGAAAACATGACAACAAAAAAAAGGCTGATATTGCTTTTGATAAGATAAAAAGTCAATGACATTAAAAGGGAAAAAAAAAAGTCTATAAAGAAAAGTTTTTTGAAAATTATTCAAATAAACTGATTTAAACTAAACAATGCAACCTATTTTTTTAAAAAAATAACGTGATTTAAATTCAAAAATTTAAAATTTTAAAAATTAAAAGAATTATTCAAAATTTTTTACAGTCCTTTTGAAATAGGGTTGAAAATTCTTTTTATACTACTAAGGGATCACATTTCAAAAAAGGAAAAAAAAGATAAATTGATTTCTCTACTACTTTTTCCATTTACTATTTAAAACTCAGATGGAAAAAAAGCCCTCCCGGGCGTGGGATCTCAAAGGATCGGATCACCCTTGACTAGTTCTTTTTTCGCCCACCCCCACCCCCACATCAAAATTTAAAAATTGAATTCAAGGTCAAGAATATTTTTTAAAAAAAAAAAAAAATTGTTTTTGACTTTACTGATGCATAATAGTATTTTTTTAATTTTTAATTTTTTATTTTTGTATCTATCAGTTATTCTTTTCTTCAATTCTTACTATTAGTTCACTCGCTCCCTATGTATATTTATTTATTTATATATCTTGTTCAAATTTTCATTTATATATATATATATATATATATATATATATCGTACGCATCGGGAAATTTTTTAAAGGGGGCGGGGGTCAAAAAGTTCACCATTCTGGTATCGTTTTCCCTTTTTGTTTTTTGTCGATTTTCGGAAACAAAACACAGTAAAAACTAATTATTGAATAAATAATTAGCATTAATTAATAAAATTAATCTTAAAAAAATATTTAAATTTAAAATTTTTTACGTACTATATACTTATAATAATAATCAATGGGAAAAAAAAAATAAAAGGGTTTTGGGGAGGGTTGCCCCCAGGACACCTCCCTTGTGTGCACCACTGGGTTATATATATTTTTAAAATCTTGTTCAAATTTTCAATCGTTAATAAAACATTTTCTATTCATCCATTCTAGTTCAAATAAATTTTTTTTAAAATTTGTAGAGGATGGCACTTGATGTTAATACAGTTTTTTCAAAAATTAATTCATTAATTAAATTTTATTTTTTATTTTTAAATTTATTCTGCGTTAATTCTGTAGAGGTTACAACTGGCTGCAACAGATGGCACCAGTGCGTTTTTCTAACGAAGTAGAAATTGACTCTAAAAAAAATTATATTATAGTTGTTTTGTATTGAAGGACGTCCCGTGTTTCATTTGCAGCATTTTAAAGCCGAACAGATTATTATTTTCAGGCATCAAAGTTTATTTTGTGTTAAACTGATACATATGTTAAAAACAATAGATTAAACTCATAGATTGGAACATTTTTTTTCTTGGAAGAAAAAGTATTGGAATTTGAGTTTTTCAAAACATTATGGGTATAGTTGATATTAAAATTATTTTAATTATTAGAATGGCAAGGAAATAAATTAGTTAATTTTTAAATAAATACAATAAATTGTTGTTATATAATTATTTTTTAAATAAATATTAATATGTTGACAAAAAATATCACGTAGCCCCTAATTTATTTATCCTTTTTAGGAAACGTTTATAAGGATTATTTCAAGCAATAAAAAAAAAAAAAAATTAAGTCAATTCCTTCTTAGATTAACAAAGAAAAATTTTATTTTAGTTACTTTTTATTAAATAGTTACAATTAATATAAATATGTATATATATATGACAGAATCACAACATTAAGTGTCAATTAATTTTTATTAATTATCATTAAACTGTCATCCAAAACAATCGCGTATATAATGTTTCAGTTCAACTGAATGCTTTAAAACGTGAGATAAAAATCTTTTAAGTTTTAACCCAATTCGCTAAAAATGAAACCTATGTGGCTGTATTTGTAATTATTTAAATAATTACGAGTAATTTCAGTCAATTAGTTTTAATTAATTATAATTAAATTATCGTATTGTCACTCAAAACCATCGGGTATAGAAAATTTCAGCTCAAATGAGCGCTTTAAAATGTGAGAAAAAAAACCTTTTCGAGTTTTGATACAAGTTACCAAAAATGTTGCCAACGTGGCTGTCTTCGTAATTTTTTGAATAATTAGTTTTAATCAATTAATTTTTTTAATTATAATTAAATTACTGTATTGTCATCTAAAATAATCGTGTACATAAAATTTTAGCTCAATTGACCACTTTAAAATGTATTTTATCAACGATTGAAAATTTGAACAAGATAAATATGTAAATAAATAAATTTATAGAGAGTGTGAGCTAATAGAAGCAATTGAAGAATGAGCCAATGAATCCAAATAGTTAATATTTATAAAATATGCGATATTAACTTTTTGTTTCTAACTTACATTTTTTGTTAAGCATCGTATTTAATAGTAAGATATATATATATATATATATATATATATATATATATTATGAATTTATGAGCATCTTTATGGTTTATGGGATTAACGAACGATTCAGAAAGATTCCATGCCTACAAACAACAGACATAAGAAAACGGAAAGTAGTTAAAGAAAAAATGGATAATAAAGAGCGTAAAAATATTCTAAATGAATAACAAATAATTATATATATTGGCTATTAAAGAAATTAATATTCAAAAACCAAACGTATTCTTCCAAACGATTCACAATTTGATTTACGAAGCTTAATCGAATGGAAAACTTGGTTTCCTGATCAGATAAGAAGACCTTTTTGTATCCTTTTCCCATAATTTTATATGTTCTAAAGTGGGATTATTAAATTTTTGTTTAAAAAACATTCAAAAGAAAAAGTATTTCTTGGCGTATCCTCCAAGAGTATTTTCTTGAAAAATTTATAATGAGTACATAACATAGTACAAAATTCTTTAAATCTGTTTAAATCTCGACACATGAAAATATCAAAAAAAATCTCAAATTAAAAATGTGGTTTTTGAAATTTACGAATAGCTTAAATACTAGTGCATCAAATTATGAGGAAAAAAAAAAAATCTCACCACAGATATAGAAACATCGTCATCAGTGCCGATTCCCTGAAAAAAAAAGTTAAAATAATGCTTATTTTGAGCATTTAGAATCGTACAGATATTCACCAAAATTATACGATCTTTAATTCTTTTAATTCACTATTAAGGTATTCGACTACGTTCGGAACGGGATTTTAAAAAAGCACATAAATGGATAATTTTCATGATATTTAGTGTCACTTAGATTAGAATACATGTATAAAATTGTTTTATATATAAGGACATTTTGACAAAAAAAATTATTTAAATGCAATATTTTGGCAAAAAAATAACTTAGAATAACCTTTTTTCAAAATATTCTCCTATTGTCAAAAATGCTTCTATTATAATAATATTTTGCCTCTATATAGCTCAGACCTCTGTACAGAGGCTCAACTATGATATTTGAAAAATTCACATTATTTTCAGTGTTACAACCCACTAATTATCGGCGTTTTTTCTTAAAATTTCTCCCCTCTGTTGTCATAAAACAAGGATAAACCCACTTCTAAGCTATATATTTCAAAAATTTTAGTTGAGCCTCTGTATAGAGGTCTGAACTATATGCAAGCAAAATATTATTATAATAGAAGCTTTTTTTCACAAGGAGAATTTTTTTGAAAATGGGTCATTCTATGTTCTTTTTTGTTAAAAAAACTTTATTTTTTTTGTAATACTATTTTTAAAACAATTTTATATACATTTTCTAATCTAAGTGACATAAATATCATAAAATACTTTTTTTTTTTAAAATCACTTTCCCAACGTATCAAAATCCCTTAAATTTTTAAATTTGCTATTAAGTATTTTAATTTTTGTCATTGGAAGTATTTTTAAAATGTTTAAAGGAGAAGTATTTTTAAAATGTTTAAAGGAGTTTACTACGGTTCTTTCACAGTTTGATTATCAAACTTCGAGGGTTTTGTATGCGAAAAAGGTGTTTGGGAACTTGACATAATAAAAAGAAAGTTCCCCTATACGAAACCCCGGGAAATCTACGAACACAAAAAAAGAATCAAGCTTTCAAGGTGGGCAACAGACCCGGTCTGGCCTTCAACTGTGACACATGCTCCCAGACTACACTCTCGTGTCTTGCCAGTGGTCACATCAAATGTCTCTCATTCTGTGCAAAGTGTCAAGATCCCCAGGCGTCTCCCGAGCCCATAATACTTGTATGGATCCCCAAAGCAAAAAATCTCACGGATCCCCTTCTTATGCTGGATTTTTTGAGAGTCAATGGTGTCATGGATTTGCGACTTCGTCAACGCTGGAATTAAAAAACAAAAATACGTGATCAAATTCAGAAAGCAAGGTATCCACCAGTCTTGTTGCAGCACCTGCATGTATCCACAAGGCAGAGGAGAAAATGGCTGTAAGAGAATGCACCACGTTCAACGGATGGCAGTACATTCCAAGGGGCATTAAACATAAGAAGTGACTTTATTCAATTATCCGCCAAACTTGAAAATCCCCCACACTCCTCTTCTAATGAACTCCAAAATATACTGAATGTTACTCGTATTATCGCCAATTGGATACCAGCGGCTTACATTTATGGCGTGCATTAAGAAGGTCATCTTTGATGCAACAGCATCAATACTTACATTTGTGATGGTGTCAGGTGAGATCTATGTGCACTACGGAATGGTAAATTCCTTTTCTCCGAAGAATTACAATTCCTGTTTCACTCGTAGCGTAAGATTCGAGCGTCAACCTGTTAAATGTCTAACCGCAATCGAGATAGACTATTTTATCACAGCATTATGGCATTAACCCGCGGTCACTCGCGCCTGATTTTGCTACCGTCGTTACTCGCGGGGTGTAGAGAACACCCCAAACTTTTAACACGTGTATTTAATTATGAAAATAAAATTAAGTTATTATGATACATATTTACATAAATTTTAAGATATGTTTTCTGTATTATATAAAATAAAATTATTAATTTTATTGCATACAAATAATCAATACTGTTTAAACTAAACATACAAAATTTTCATTTTAAAACACATAATTTTATATTTTTTCATAAACAAATAAAATGTATGTACCAGTAATAAGTATACGTTATAATTAATGAGATAATGATAGTAGAAAGTTAAGAAAAATAATATTTTACATGTATTTTTCCAAACATTCCAACGGAAGCAGACTGTATACATATGCTCAACTTCTCTGCGTCTAAATTCTCAGCCCCTCAGATAAACTTTTGAAGGTCATTACAATCCAATCGTTCGAGAAAGAGGGATTGCATCAGGCCTGAAGGTTCAATAACTTAAAATGTGCAGCTACAGAAAAAATCGTGGTTCTGCGCATTCTTTTCAGAATCCTGGGAGGATTTTCTTGTTGCTGGGGTGTACAGAACACCCCGTGCGAGTGATCGCGGGTTACTAGCATTATGGTTTGGGGAACCATTTCTGATGAAAGCCATGCACCGGTTATCTGTATCGATGACAATATCACGGCCTAGCAATAGTGGATGACATGCTGCGAACAATAGTATTACCCCTCCTACAGAGAGCGTTATCAAATACCAGCAAATAATACTGACAACTTATGACAAGCCTTGTTAGATATCCAGTTGTTCTCAAACCACAGGTACCTCTTTCTCTTTCACCCATCGAGTATGTGTAGGATATGATTGACCTTTGCATCCACTTCTGAGCTTGGGCTGTGAACTATGACAATGATGAGCACTAATGGTATAGTTAATCCCTTCAAGTCATATTTAACAACTTATTAACTCTGTTTTATGATAAATTGCTTGTGCAGGGGCATTGCTACCACCGTATCAATGATAAGGGGTCTTCAAACTACAGGGGTCCCAAAATGCGTAAGCAAAAAATCGCAGAGTGTTAAGGGGTCCCCAAAAAGAGCCCCCTCCCCTCAAAGGAATTTTTATACATGAATAGCTACACCAGTGTGTCTGTATAACCACCTTTGGAAGATCTACAACTTGCTGATCACCTGTGCTATTGCTCACTGTTTTGTTGCATCATGTTGAAATAAATACAAGTTTCAGTTTGGTGCTTTCTCTCGCTATTTCTTGATTGCCATCGCTTTCAACAAGCGCAAACCTTCTTTAGGTGGGTACGGGTGTCACACTCCCGAGGTACCCTAGTGATCGTTTCCTTTCCCAAAGGGGTTTTACACTATCTTTTGTGGTAAACACCCAGATTGTCACGACGGGGCGCCCCAGTGATCCTTCTCTATTTTTGACCCACCATCTTGTCATTCAATTTCTCCTTTTCTTCTTTTCCCGTCCAGACCACAGACGTATGAATGTTTGGCGCAGTATAGCCAAAACTGGCTCTTGCGCCATAAAACACCAAACTCAACTTCAACGAGTGCAATTGCATTTTTATTGACACGCAGTATATTTCTTCTACAATAAAATAATTTTTTGGACAGTTAAATTCAAAACTAATTTTTAAATGTTACATAAATAAGGTAAAACAAAGACAAAATTAAAAAAATAGCATACCTTGGAGTGTATTCTATTCTCCTTGTCCGGAGTAAGAGGAGAATGAGAACGTTTAATATTCTTTTTCTTTTCCATGTCATCGAAGTGTTGGACCCGGTCTCTCACTTTCCCACTTGCCATCGACCAATCACGGCTAGGAGGCTGCTAAAGAATGGCAGTATTATAGAAATGTAATCATACTGAATTTAAAAGTAACAATATAACTTTGATATTCTAGAAATTTTTCGTATATTTTCTTAAATTAAAAAATCACTTAATGCCATAAAACTCTTGATTATAAGAACTACTTCGATCTTGTGTATTAATAAGTGAAGCAATCCAATCATTTGAGCGAATTCGAAAAAAAGTTACCAACACTATTTAGGTACTTACGTATTATACCATCAATCACAATTTCGCCAAATCAAAAGATGCCGCCAATTCAAAACATGTCGTCCACTGTTGCCATCAGTATTATTATTGTGCTTGAACATTAGCGGGAAAGGCTTCCACTATTGGCTGTATATCGCGGCATTTGGCGACGTCTTTTGATTTAACAAAATTGGTCAATGGTATAATAAGTACCACTATTTAAATTACATCACAACCAAACATTTCTTATATTTTACGAACATAGCAATAGTTAACAAGCAAATAAAAAAATGACAAATGCTGAGAAGAGCTTGTATTTAAGTAATTTAATACAAATGTATAAATACCTGACAAATTGTTGGATTCCTCAAAGAAATACATGACAAGACAAATCCGAAAAATATATGATAAAAATGTGTTTAATAATGGGAAAAATAATTTTTCAAGTCTCAATATATTTTCTTCCCTTTCTTGTAGCTCGTATAAGAAATTCGTTACAAAATTCAAGCGTTTGTTTTTCAACATTTCAGGTGTTACAAGCAATAATAACAGCAGTGTATCGGGTACTTATGTACAATCGCAACAATGTCAACGTTTAAGATAACTCGCCAAGCTGGCAACCTTGATTTTGTATGTGCTGTACGAGCTAAATCGGCTACCATGTACTTCGTTTCATATAATGTCGCCAATATGGTTGTGATAATACGTACGTACCTTGATGGTACGCCTTTAAAATTTGCGTATGTATACATTATACAGTTATTGCAGATCTAGGCTAAATGTCCACAGGGAAGAAAGTCTAGTGGAGAGTTAAAGGTATTACTATATTGATTGTTTCATCACTGACACAAGCATCTTTACGACGCAAAATGTATTTCCTACGTTTTAAAATAGTATTACGTCAACCGCCAAATTATATTCTTTTAAGAGAGCAACTTTTCCGTATCTTAACCATTGTTTTCGTTTAGCTTAAATAACTTAATTAAATTAATTTAATCATTTGGATAGTGCAGGTCTTTATTACTTCCATAGCCACAATAAAAGTGAAAAAAACATAATCAGAGATCGGTGGATTTGTTGCTTAATTTGCTTGTTGAGCTCAAAGAAATACACTTTAAAATGACTTTTGTAATTTGACTTTTGACTCTGAGAAAAACAGTTAAATAGTCTTTCAATATACCGTTATCAAAACAAATAAATATGTAAAATAAATTTCATCCCAAATAATTTTCAAATGATTTTCATCTCGAAGCAGGATTTATTACTTAATATTTTTTTTTTAAGTTTTAAAAATGTTTTTATAACCTCATCCAAGTTAATATACCCCCTTCTAATATACTTATTTAAGTTTTTACAAACGGAAATTCATTAAATTTAATAAACTATATTTCAACACATCCTTATATTCATTATTTGTCAATAAGGACCCTGAAGACCCAAAAAAAACTGGTACACCTGCTGCCTAATATCATGTAGGACTTCTACGAGCATGCAGAAGTGCCGCAACACGACGTGGCATGGATTCGATTAATGTCTGAAGTAGTGCTGGAGGTAGTTGACACCATGAATCCTGCAGGGCTGTCCATAAATCAGTAGGAATAAGAGGGGTGGAGATCCCTTCTGAAGAGCATGTTGCAAGGCATCCCAGATATATTCAGTAATGTTCATGTCTGAGGATTTTGGTGGCCAGCGGAAGTGTCTAAATTCAGAAGAGTTCTCCTGGAAAGAGTCCTGCTGAAATTCTCCAAGTCCGTCGGACACTGGATAAGAATGGGTGCAGGTGATCAGACAGGATGCTTACTACCTTTCACCTGTCAGAGTCGTATCTAGAAGTATCAGAGGTCCCATATCACGCCAACTGCACATGCCCCATACCATCACAGAGCCTCCACCAGCTTGAACAGTCTCTTGTTGACATGTAGATCCATGAATTCATGAGGTTGTCTCCATACCTATGCATCCATCAGCTCGATTCAATTGGAAACGAGACTCGTCAGACCAGGCAACGTGTTTTCAGTCATCAACAGTCCAATGTCGGGTTAACGGGCCCAGGCGAAGCGTAAAGCTTTGTGTCGTGCAGTCAACAAGGGTACACGAGTGGGCCTTCGGCTCCGAAAGCCCATATCAATGATGTTTCGTTGAATGGTTCACACTGTGACACTTGTTGATGGCCCAGCATTAAAATTTGCAGCAATTTACGGAAGGGTTGCAAGTCTGTCACGCTTAATGATTCTCGTCAGTCGTCGTTGGTCCCGTTCTTGCATGATCTTCTTCCGGCCGCAGCGATGTCATAGATTTGATGTTTTACCGGATTCCCGATATTCACAGTAAACTCGTGAAATGGTCACTTGTGAAAATCCAAATTTCATCGCTACCTCGGAGATGCTAAGTCCCATCTCTCGTGCGCCGACTATAACTCCACGTTCAAACTCAGTTAAATCTTGATAACCTGCCATTGTAGCAGCAGTAACCTATCTAATAACAGACACTAGTTGTCTTATATAAGCTTTGCCGACCGCAGCTCCGTACTCTGATTGGTTCCATATCTCTTTATTTGCATACGTATGACTGTACCAGATTTTTGGCTCTTCAGTGTAATTGGAGACCAGTGATAAAAGAGACAAGCTATATTTATTTTTATTCAATAGTTGGTAGAGCCTCCCTTGAGGCAATTACAGCCTTAACCCTCCGAGGCATGCTTTTCACAAACTTTTGAATGAAGGATAATCTTATTTTTTCCAGTCCGCTTGGAGAAGACATGCAAATTCTTTCACAGCTTTTAGACAGTTTCTGCACCCTTCAATTCAGAGATCTAATTCATCTCAGAGGTTTTCTATAGGATTCAAGTCTGGATTCTGGGCAAACCAATCCAGTCGGTTCTCCCCATTATCATCATACTAATCCATGGTAAACCTCACAACATGGCAAGTGACGTTGTCGCCCTTTGAAGTAACAATGATCCAACCCGTAAAATTGCGACAGCGTAGAAAGAACGTTTTTGTCTAGAAGAGTTTAGTAGCAGTCGGCGTTGAGAGAGCTTACCATGAATTAGGATCAAATGTCCCAGTCTATACTACGAGAAGCAACCCCAGACCATAATTCCACCTCCGTCAAACTTCACTGTATACACAATGCGTTCTCCAGGTATACGTCAAACCCAGACACTGCCAACAGATTGGTAGAGATTGAACCTTGATCCATGACTCTTGTGAGCCTGTTTCCGCTCTTCTACGGTCTAATTTCGAAGTGCTTCGCACCAGCTCAACGAAACAGCGTGGTTGGACTTTGCAATCAAAGGCTTATGAGCGGCAGCATGACCATGGAAACCAAACAAATGTGCTTCTTTGTGGATAGTAATTATCGAAACAATACCCCCCGATGCTTGTCGGAACTCCTGGAGTATGTGGGGCATCGGTTTGGTACAGTTTTTCCGCATTTCTTTGGACATCCTTCGTCTGTCTCTGTCTTTTAGTTTCATGGATCTGCCGGGTCGAAGCACATTCTGACAATCACTACTAATTTCCACTACAATGCTGTTTCCTACACGATTACTAAGTACAGAAGATATGACGTAGATTAAGACCGCAGATATCCTCATTTGCATGGGTGTCCAAACACTTATTGGTAGGTAGTATATATGCGTATATATATACACAAAGCAATTTTACATCAAACTTCTTCATGTTAATAAATTTTTCTAAATACAGTTTGAGAAAATATAAACCAATAAAATTTTTTTTAATCCCTTTTTAAAGGGAACCCCGGATTATAAATTCCATTTTTTTTTTTTTAAAAAAATATTTTTTGAAGCCTCTATTTTGGTATTTTCGTACCAAAATTGTGTTGATACTGTGAATACTTCCGAAGTTACTGAGAGATAAAAAGTGAAATTTAAAAAAAAAAAATCCTCTCTTTCTTATCTTTAACTTCATTTTTCAAAATTTTAGCTTCCACTCAGGATTTCTCAGAAACTGTTTATGATATCGATTTGAAATTTTATACACGTGTTCAAAATAAGGCTCTTCATAACTTATACATCAATTTTCAAAAAAAAAACAAACATTTTTTTTTATTTGAATTTTAATTAATTTTTTTCTTAAAATTTTCGTTATAATTGTATTTAAAAAATATTTTTCCCTCTCTAAATTTCTTAAAAGTTAGTATAACGTCAAAAGTGAACATTTTTATACCAAGTAAATTTAATTTTGTAAATTTCGATCAATTTTTTTCTTCAGAATCCCCTGAGCAGTGTAAAATACTAACTTTCATATTTTTGAAAAATTGTCCAATTTTTATTTCTTTATAACTTTTTAAATTTTTTCTCAAATTCTCTGAAACTTTGAGAAATATTGTAAATATATATGATTATCATGTGGTAAAAATTTCAAATTATTGTTTCATTTTATTGCTAAGTTACATTGTTTTAAAGAAGGATGCTTTTTTCGAGTGCACGGATATCTGTTAAGGATCCTGTGTGAGCCCTTAAATCTATTTATATCTTTCAATCTTTCTATTTATATCTTTTAAAACTATATATATGACTTATTCAAGTTTTGTTTCCTTCGAGGTCCAGTGGCTGAGTAGTAGCGTTTCGCGCTTCCCCGCCACAGGTCAGGGATTCAAACACTGGGCTGGCCAAGGTCCCTTCAGTGGTACGATAAAAGAGTATCAAGCTTTCTTGAGAGCTAAACACTGGGGGTTTCACGTCAGACTGACTGGAACATCTGCTCATGCACCTCAATGCCCAATGTCATGAAAACTGAGATGGGCTCAGTAGACCTCGGCTGTTGCGCTACTGAGTTTAGTTTGTTTCCATCCAAGCGACGACTCATTTCTCATTTTTAAAAAATTTCCACAATTTAAAACAATTTTCTGAAAGATGGTATTAAATTCATTAATATCTCCTGAATAAATATGGAAAGGAAATATAATTTAGACCTCTTTCATTAAACAAAAATAGGTCGAATAAATAAATTCTCATGAATTATTTTTTTAAAAAAAAAAATGTTAACATTAACATGCATAATGCATAAAAAATGCATAACATTTTTAAAACATTAATTAAAAAAAATTACCTAAACTATTGTGAATAAAATTAATTTTTATAGTATCTGTTATTGTAGCCACATAAAATTTTTACATCAAACATAGCAAAAGTTATGAAACATATTGCTCATGGTATTTTAAAATTACTTAAATAATCAATAAATTTCTACCTACTTATCTGCAAAATATACTTACATTTTAAAAACATGTTTATCAAAAAAAGTATTTAATATGACTCTTTGTAAAATTCTCTTAAAAGTTGTAGTGTAGCACAAAAGAACAGCTTTTAAGTCAAAAGAAGGAGTCTTTTTTAAAGCTTAATAATGTTACGTGTTTAGATTCCGCTTCGTAAATACTTCGAGGAAAACAGCTGTTAATGCCTTTTGCTTCGGTAAATGATTATTTCTGTAAATGTTAAAAGATGCCACAGCTGCTAAAAAATAAAGCATTTTTGTTCAACAGCTGCTCGTGGCTGCGTATAAGCTTCTATCCACTGTTTATTTTCCATTTTTCAAATTATATCTTTAAGCTAACGGAAGTATTTACATATTCTACTATATATTTGATAAGTTCAGTTTAATTTTTAAATTTAATTTTTGAAGGAAAAAAAAAAAAAAAAAAACACAAAAATGATAAAAATTTTAAAAGTGACTTGAAACTTTTTTTGAAAAAAAAAATCAGCATCATTATGATTCAACGGTACTTACGTATGATGTGTGCCGTCAACCAATTTCTTCAAATCACAAGACGTCGCCAAATGCCGCAATATTCAGCCAACAGTGGAAAACCTATCCTGCGTATACTCCAAAATAATAGCAATATTTGGCGAAATTTTTAAATGGCGATATTTTTTTACTTGACGCAGTTGGTCGACGGCATAGTTTAAATAACATTTATCCTGATGATTCAAAAAATGTTTTGTTTTTTTTTTATTTATAACAAAATTTATACATCAAATCGATATTTGGTGAAACAAAACAAAACATTGAAAAAAAATCACGTTTAATACTTTTAAAAGAAAATTGAATTAATGTCACATTTGGCGAGATCTTGCAATAATTTTGAAACGATACACAAAATTTAACATTCAGTTTGGTTAGTCGCTGGCTTTCTGCACTCAAGATTGAGGGTTCACCCCGGCCCAAGTCGGTGGATTAATTTTCTCGTTAATCATTTTATTCTTATATTAAGCATTATTTGTTTAATTTTTGGTTCGATTAAACAAAAACGTGTTTTTAGTTTTTTTCAACTATAATTTTTAAAGTTAGCAGTTTGAGGGACTTTTTAATTATGGAAAGAAATCGAAGGGGTAAAACTTGAAAGTAAAACACAGAGGTTTCCTTACAAAAAATAATGAATTCAACAAATTTGCATTTTCATAATCACATGTTTCTAATTAATGACATGACAACACAGGAAGTAAAATCTCATACCTTTGGAGATAACAATAAATTGGCAGCTATCCAGCTTTCTCTATCCAAATCGTAAAAAATGTGAAATTGCATTTTGTTGTGCTTACACATATCCAAACAATGCCAAGATTGAAATCCTCCAACATATCAGCATTATTTATCAATTAAATTGTGTTAAAAACATGTGATTCACACATTACCATTTATATAGATACCTACCTCAGTGTTATCTTTGGAACTGTTATCTTCTTCGGCTGGGAACTTATCTTTTTTCTTTCTTGCTGGAGGCAAAGGTGGAGGATTATCACTTTTTTCTAATCTACATCTATTCTCTTTTAAATCGTTTGCTTTTTTGGAATGCAACGTGACGTCCTTGTTCTTAGGAGATTCGGAAACATCTTGGTCAGAATTTAGCGAAAGCATTGAACCAGAGCCATTGCTATTTATATCACTAAAGCTGCAACGAGATGGTACCCTATGGGGTATGTCACTGGTGCTATTCCTCTTAGAATTTAGAATGTTTTGTTCTGAAATGGATGGTGTGTTGGTAAGATCTCTAGACCTCGAGCGATTTGGGCCGGAATGCATATTCGGGATGGTCTTACGATTAGGGCTGGAATGTGTGTTGTCTTCGTTGCTATTTCTTGCATTAGGGGAACTAGTGTTGATTAGGTGATTGTGTTGAGAACCTATGGGATTCTTAGAATCGTTGTGCCAATCGTTACCTCTGTAATCATTTTCTAGGCTGTTTGATCGACGATTGGCTTTGGTGGGTGAATTTGAATCTTTGAAAAGAGCTCTGGCTACATTCCTCAGATTGGTAGAAGTATGTAGATCAGACCGGTCGTCAACAACAATTTCGTTAGTTCTGGACGGCGAACTTTTCAAATATTGATTTCCATTCGGAGATTCGTACTGGATGGGTGTCAAGTAGCCAGAATCATTGGACATTTTCCTATGGATACCATGCATAGCTTCAATTTTTCTTGATATGGGAGATTCGGAATAAGCTCGAGAATTTTCCGGTGAATCGTTGACTTGATTTCGATGGAAGTCTTCTTGGTAGGCATCAGGTTTTTTCCCATGATTCGACCTAATAGTCTCACCATCGCGACCAGAGGGCATCTTCTGTAAATTGCCAACAGCATGATGGAATGAGGGTTTCGCTAACGTGTCTTCAGAATATCCGTCTTTAGAAAATTTACGGTCTTCACCAACAGGGAAATGTTCCGAAACACTTCTGTTCAACCCATGGTTGTTATACGGCAGACTTTGGGATGTTCGACAAACATCAGGATGGTAATTACTAGTCATTCTCTCCGATTGAAAATTTCCAGAAAATCGACGAACATTGTTGGAGGGATTCTGATTCATATAATTTTCAATGCCCTCAAGTTTATTATTAGGAGCATATTGATATCTATTAATATCAGATGCGGATGAGTATTCTCCAGTAGCTGGACAATTGATTTGACTTGAAACTCGACATGATTGCCTTAAATCGCCAGTTTGGGGCAATACAGATTCGGATACAGATCGATTGATAAGTGTTGGCCTTGAAGAAGTAGCATCATCCCCAAACGGTTTCAAGACAGCATCTATTTCAGGACTTTTAGGGGGTGGAAGAGCGACTTTGTTCGTAGTGGACAAACGATATCTCCAATAAGGTTGGAAATTAGAGCAAGCAATGGGAGAGGAATAGGATCCTCTGCTACCCTCAGACGACAAGCTGGATGGTTCCGACATATTCTGAAAATCTCCTGGATAAGCATCATAGCCAACTTCATATTCCTTTTGATCTCGAGATACTTAACATTCTGAAACAAACAAGAAATTATTAAAATTATCACCAGTTTTTTTTTCTTAGTAGTATTTTGATATTTAAAACTGTCAAAAATATAAAGTATTTTAAGTACACTAGAACTTTGAAAAAATTAGGCAAAATAAAATTCACATGTGTTATGATTTGCGGTCTTTTAACCCTTTAATGGGCACAAAGCTAAAAAACACTTTTCAGTGATAAAATGCTTGATAAATGTAACGCTCTCATCCTCTATAAACATTATTAAGTAAAAACCGTCTGATCAAGTGTTTTTTTCCTGGGTGGTGGCTAGACGTTATAGCCACTGCGCACTTAAGACATTAAACTTGGTTTCCGGGACAGAAATAATGAATCATATTACAATAAACTTTTTTTTATGAAAAATTTACATTTATGTAAAAACTATTTCGATAACAATTAAATACAAAGTATAAGTGTAATTAAATAATAATAAAATAATTGTACAACATAGAATACTTACTTAGAATGTATATAGAATACTTATAGAATATACATTGAAATTGGTATATATACATATTTTGTGTATTTTATTTAATTTTAGTATAAAAAGTTAGAAATAAAGTAATACTTTTGAGAATTTAAATTAGTTATTTCACAAATTTGATGAGCTATTTACTGTGGAACTTTATAATAAGCAAACGTTTTCTCCGAGCAGAAAAGCTGTAATGAAAGGTTTTCGAACCCGAGAATCTTGTACCACATATTGTAAATAAAGTTTGGCTTATATTTCCGACCCCCAACATTCTCACATGATTCTAAGTGCTCTCTCTCAAGTGGAGGAAAAGCGAAAATTTCTGGGTCATTTTTCTGTTCTATGTGGGATAGAACCTCTTTTCCAAAAATAAAAGTTCCCCAAAACCTAATAAAACCAAATTTTTTAATTGAAATTTGTTTAAATTTCATTCAAATGAGAGAAAATCAGAAATTTTACTTATAGAAATCAAAATACAATTTGCAGATTTACACCGAGAAAACTGAACCCATCAGAGGACATAAAATGCATACAAAAATTTATCGTCCTCCCATCGTATTGATTTTATGCTTTTTAGCTTCACTAATGTTGGGTAGACTAAATATACATCACCCATTTGGGAGAAAAATTTTTAATAGTGGCAACCCCTTAGCCACGCCTGCGAAAGGGTTAATCCAGTGCTTCGAAAATTTTCGTATTTGGACCCAATATTCCATCAAAATTTTTCATCGCCCCCCTTTTTCTATAAAATTTGTATTGAATTAAATTTATACATATTTTGACGCAAAGGCAAATACGATTTTTTAACTACTTGCCCCTTCCGTGTATATAAATGTCTACCGCCAAAACGTTCATTTTCCCAGTCGATATATACGTCTTTCCGAAGTACGATCTTTTTTGTGCACGCCATTCGTAAAATTATTCCGAAGTTTTTGGGAATGCAGAAAAAAAGGCCTTGACAGTGTTTGGAAGGTTTTACCTATTTCTAGGATTTGCTTATTTATTCCTTTTCCCCCCCCTCCAACACACACCTACCACGCTTGCGTAGAAGACGGTAACGTTGGGGAGTAATCAGTATTTTTTAATCAGCAAAAGGGATTAATTAAACCTTCAAATTGTCAAGAGAAGGTTTAATTTTTTTAATAATTTATTAATGCCGCCCATGGAGTTAATGGTAATTTTTAAACTATTCTTTACTAAGTATTTCAAAATTTTCAAATATAGTGCGTAGTGCTGATACATTCATAAGTGTATTATATTAGTGTAAACGTGTATTTATTTTTATGTCGAAGCATTTTGTTTGTTCCCTTTAGTAAATTAATAATTTTTTTAAAAAATCTTGTGTTTTCGACTTTTCAATATGCCTGCCCCCTCAGAGTTATGACGCCCCCAGGGGGGGCCCCACAGTTTGAGGCGGGGAAACACGATTTTTTAAAAATTTATTCCCCGTAAATGAAAATGCACAAATTATGTTAACTATTTATCACAAATTTGGGAACACTTTTCAGCAATACCTCAACTTACGCGAACCCGGAGTAACGCGTTTTTCAAATCTCGTCGATTCATCTCTCTCGTCTTTGAGCCACACATGTGGCCCGGTAGCCGAGTTGTTTATGATACGCTTGCCTTTTCGAGTTCGAGCCCCCCACTAAAGACCCGCCGTGTGACAGCGATGCCGAAAACTGCGAGAGCCGAAAAGCCTCCCTGGTGTGGTAGTTAAAAGGGGGTGCCAAAGGTAGTCCACGTCACTTGACCATGGTTCAAAAATTTTGTCCGTGCCAAAAGCCCCCCGGGGGCTGAACAGTGCGACATTAATATTCAACAACAATCAGAGGTTACACATAATGCGCTAGTTAATAATGAAATTTTTTTAACTATGCACCATATCAAATACCATAAACTTCTTTTCTTCCGTAAAGAAAGAAAATATTATGCACAGGTTTTCGTTTTCTGCTCAATACTTATAAGCTACAATTTTATTTTGAAGTTTTTCTAAAGCTTTTAAAAAATCATTAAGAATGAT
>BMAV01022759.1:0-52609 GCA_019973955.1 Trichonephila inaurata madagascariensis
CCACTCTGTAGCATCTGACGCTTTTCTTGCATCATTGTACACCAGATTGTAGCGAGATTCATTGGAGAAAACAACTTGTTGCCATTCATTCAACGTCATTCCACGTGTTGCTGAACCCACTGAAATTGGAGACATCTGTGATTTAGCGCTAGAGTAATCCTGCGTAGATGAACACTTGCACGTTGTTCTTTCTGCAACAGACGACAACGAACCCTGGTGCTAGACAACAAAACATTTGTAGTCGTACTCGTAGTCGTAGTGTGTAACGTTTTGCTAACACATGAAAAGACACTGTACGGTTCGTCACAGCCCTGCGAATGAAGTGTTTGTCATCCGGTGTTTGTTGAGCTATTGCGTGTCCCACTGTCAGAGTTTTTCCTTGTCGAGTTCTCCTCTATTTCTTTCAAAAACGCTTCACTGTTTTGGCACTGCACTTTTGCCTGGCTGCGATTTCTCGATACGAAAATTCAACCTCTTGCATACCGACGATGCGGCCTCGTACGATCTCCCTTAGTTGTTGGTATGGCTTCCACCGCTTTTGATGAGGCATATTGACCACTCATTAAACATTTGACGCAGACAGAGGATGATAAACATATTTCAACGTATCTTTATAGCCCTTTATATGCATGGAACAAGTGCATGATAAGGAGCCGGTTCTCGTTCCACACATGCACAATCGCTTTGTAATTCTAATAGTCTACATGTTTTACCTCCCTTTACATTTCTTGTCAGGCTGGTTTAGCTAGGATAATTCCTTCATGGTGCTGCAATTTTCATAAAGATGTGTGCCTGTCTCTACAATGAGACGTACTATATAATGTGTTAAGGAAAAATAAGAGACAAAAAATAAGAGACACTATGCGAGCAGAATTTTATCTTTAATGAAACATATTATAAATATACCATCTCGAAAAATTACAGTACAAACTTTTATATCTCTTAAAACGTATTGTTTGTAAGAAAAATGATGAAAATCGCTATTTTGTTCTTGAAATAGCGATTTATTGTTAAGCTTTAAATTCGTATAGGCTTTTAAGAGATTAATCATAATGTATAATCATTTCTCATTTCAGCAGAAAACTTGTGGGAATCAATGATTTTTTTAAAAAAGGAAAACTCTCTCCTCCATCCAACCGTATAAAATCAAACATAATTAACATCTTATAGATTTAATTCCCACGTCCTTTACACAAAAGAATTTTTCGACGGATATTTAAAACAGAAAAATTCCACTTTCTGCTCGAAAGTGGAAAACTTCCCTACATATAATGAGCTATTTCCCTTACCACAGAGACGGGGTCATTCATCATACAAAATTAGACTGAGACACCACATATAAGTTTTATTATTCCCTTTCCAATCTTTTTTCTCCCTTCCCTGTGATATGAATGTCATTTCTCGCATATTTTTCCCTTCGAGATTTATTTTTCCCCAAGATCCGTCCTGCTCGCAACAGAAGAATGTCAGAACACAGCTGGGAATCTTATTTTCCAGCTGCTAGTCTTTTGGATTAGCGGCGGGATGAAAAGAGCTCAAACTATGGACGGTTTTACTTAATTAGTAGCTCAATTTTAATTCGTTCCCTCATTAATTTGAGTGGGAAAAACAACTCGAGTCTCACGATTTTGGTGAGTTTCGAAACACGGTTTTAACAAAGTCGGTATTTTGATTTATCGTTCTCGACGTGTTTGTTGCCAGAAACTTACACTTAATAAGATGTCTGTAAGCTCATTAATAAGCTTAAAGAATAAGTTTAAAATGAAGACGTTAAAGAAAGGAAATTAATACGGCGTGAATGGTGTACTAATTGTGTAACCTTCTCTTTTTTTCTTAGAACATTTGTTTATGAGAGCTTTTAGTGAAACTTAGTGGTATGCTAAAATAAACACACACATACATCCTAAATTATAATTATATGTTGTCACCTGAAAACACAATGCCATTCTAAATATTGTGTATTCTAATATGCATATATCTGGATATATTTAGTTATAACATAAATTTTACTTAAATATTGTTTAAAAATTATCTCTAGTAAAATTTTTAATGTCATATCTTTGGAAATATTAGCTATTTTTTTCTGTGTGTTAGTTATGTGATATTATAAATGACAGATATATTTATAATACACACAAAATTGTTAGATATTTAAAGCATGATATATATAAATAAAAAACACACTATTTCCAAGCAGATTAATCCTTAACGTTTCATTTACCATTTTTAAATAATTTCTTAAAAATATATTTAAGAAAGAAAGTCCTCTGTGATATGTTAAATAAGTAAATTTTAGCTAGCACATTCTTCAAGCGTCTTATTCTTAAAAATATTTTATATTATCTTTTATTAAGTTTTGGAATTTCTTAAGTAAATTGTTTTTAAACATGTTCCTTAGACGACTTTTTAGTTGCAATTCGTCTTCGGACTTATAGATTGTGAAGTAATCCTCGATCTCGAACCTTGAAAAACTGAGATAGAACGATTATGGTGAAAAATGTCATACTACAAGTAAAAGCATTGCTGTTGGCTGTTACGAATTTGACCGGTGTGCGTGGCTACAATTGAGGTTTCTGGCGAAAAAGTTGCAGTTTCTGCTTATCGGATTGTTAAGAAACCTCGCCCTGATTGGTTGCCAGTGAGTAAGGAAGATTGCACTCATTGGCTGCCCAGAGTGTACATTAAAGTTATATACATCATGATAAGCGAAGCTTCTCTAGTAGGAGATACAAGTTCAAAGAAATAATTTAAGAACAAATGTAAAATTTACTAAAAAAAAACAGTTGTAATAATAAGAATTATTGCATAAGTTAAAAACAGCAACAGTTGTAATAATAAGGATTATTGAAGAAACTGGATTATATAGGTAGACTTGAAAGATTCTTCTAGGACTTTTAGTTTAATCTGTAGAGTGATTGTATTGACATTATTAGAGTGTCATATCAGAGAATTAAAAAAGTTTCTGACTATTTTTTTTGTAGTAGAACTAGGAAGAATTTAACTTAACAACTTTATGAATGTTGTTATTTCTCATATATATTGTGGCTCTGACAATCATCGTAATGATAGAACTTTTTAAAGATTCTAATATACATTACTCTTAGAATTAGTGGCGTATCTACAGAACCGGACACTCATTAGCTATAAAGGGACGCATAGAGGCTCTTTAGAGAACTTTTTTCTCTATACAGACGTGTGCTAAGACTTCATTCCACTTTTACTGACGAAAATTTTTAGTATGTATTAAAATATATGTTATTTGTTTCAAAATTTTAATTTCAGTGTACCAAATTAGTCATTGGCGAATATGTAAAACTAGTAGGTATACCCGTTCTTCGCACAGGTAATTGAAACATTAAACAATTCAGATTGAAGGATAAATAAGTTTTTAATGAGTTCACATCTTACGGGAAGTTCAAATTAAACAAAAAAAAAAGCTTTTGCATATTTCAGCTGAACAAAAAACCACATTTGTTACATTTTAAGTCTGTAGATCTATAATATCTGATAAAAAAAAGGAATTTTTTTTTAAATTTATAACACCCTGTGACTCACACACACACACACACACACACATGTGGGTTGATTTTTGAAAACACCCTCCTAAGCTGATTTCTGCTCAGCAAAAGTAACACATCGTTACAAACTTTGTGTAATGAACGCTTAAAATAGTATAAATAACTTATATCTGTGGATGTGTAATACGTTAATATTACTTTCTGTTCTGTTTATTTTATATTCCTGACATTATGACGGCGATTCAATGGAAACATAGCGAAATGTTGGTGATAGAGCCAATTGGTATCTGTTTTGGAGACTATGTTGGCAACTTGGCGATTGATTGAACGGAGCAGAAGTTGATATGTTACAGCGCCTCCTGGTGGAGAGCTGCAGCAAAGAAGATAGCACAAAACCCTTCTTCATAAAAAAATACATATACATGCCAATTTTCATAGTGATTGGTTGAACGGTGTTGGAGTGAAGCGCGAGGTCATATATACAAACATCCATTTATATATATATATATATACAGGTAAAGAATACGAATTCTAAATAAAGAAGAATGATTCCACTAAAACAGAAAAGAGTGTAAGAATTAAGTTTATGCATGAATCTTTCCTGTTTATTTATGGATGGGCTTTCTGTTTATTTATGTATGGATAAAAAGTATCAAAGAGTATATAAAACTCATTCCCTTCCAAAGGCAAAATTCCAACATTTCTTTCTTGTGTAGTGACTAATGCTCACTTGAGAAAGGGTTAAAAAAAGAAGTAAAGATGAGGAGGGCGTTAAAAGTTTTTAAAATTCATTTCTTTTTTCTTTTTTTCGTCTTTTGCTGTTCTGCATACAGAAAGAAGAACTTCCTGCAATTTTTTTTCTTGTGATTTATTTCAAAACAGAGTTAAGAAACTGAGTAGTTTATTTTAAAATGTGTTGTTTTTTTTTTACCTAATTCTTAAAAATTTGGTTTGAATTCTTTATTTATTCTTATTTATTAAAGTGCCTTTTCACTTTCCCTACGTAATAACTCGTGCCAAATGATTAATTCTTAAACAAAAAACTTAGAAAAAATCAAAAATATTTTTTACCTAAATTAAAAGATTTCATAACTAGGAATCACACACATAGACAAAAATATGCATCCTAATAGATTTTCTTACTGATAGTAATTGACTATCCCTGAATAATAAAAAGCAACCATGAAACATACATATTTAACCCTTTTAAAAACAACACATATCTTTTCAAATTCATGACTGCTTTCGAAACAGTGATTTTGAAAAAGCGTATTAATGGATACTCTTTTTTTAATATTTAATTCCAGGTAAATAAGTTATATAAAGTTTATATAAGTTAATATAAGTTTATATAAGTTATATGATATAAATTATATAAGTTATATAACTTATAGAAGTCCATATATAAAGTTTTTCTACGAATATTATTACTATTAAAAATTATTTAAACATAATTTTTTTGGGCAAAAAATGAAAAAAAATAAGGATAAATTTTCAAAATATTTTCCTTTCATTCAAAAATGCCTCTATAATATTAATATTTTGCCTATATATTGCTAGAACTTCTATACAGAGTCTGACTAGGACTTTTAAAATGTTCATTTTATAGAAGTGGATTTATTTATATTTTAATATTTTAGAGCATAGAAATCGTAAAAAAACACTGTTTTTTTATTTCAATTGGTCTTTACTCTGAAGTTAATGTGAATATTTAAAATTCTAGTTCAGCCCCTATAGAGAAGCCCTCGCTATATATTAGCAAAATATTAATGTTATAGAAGTATTATTCAGAAAAGAATAATTTTTTGAGAATATACCATTGCATTTAATTACTGCATTAATTAATTATTGTATTTAATAAATTGCTTTAAAATTGCATTTAAATCTCATTTTTTCGTTAAATAATATTCTTAAGACAATTTTATAAGTATATTCTAATACAACTGACACTAAATATAAAAGTAAAAATTCATCTATAATATTTTATAATATCACGGCTCTGAATGTAATCAGTCCCCTTAAAACAACCTCAGAAGTATTTGATTATGTGTTAAATAGTGAGCACATAATCACGATCTTGTATATTTCCCTAACGCTCTAAACCAACAGATTATCCATAACGTCAACCTCTTTCAATGACACTTTATATTCAAAACTTCTCCCTTCATAGAATGATTACAACACTGCAATCATCTACTATCCGTTATTAATGCCGTATTAACACTGTCCTTAACATCAGGATCTGGTCCAAGATTAATGATGTCTCCTGATTAATGCGTCGTCACATACAGGATCAACTCTTGGAACCATAAAAGATCACCCCATTGCTAAAGGCACAACTTTTAAAATGGCCCATATTCTGGAAGAGCCATCTTAAGACGCCAAACTTTGACGATCGTGTTTTTAGCAACGACTTATACCCAAGACAATCGAGTCTTAAGTCACTCCACAAGGTCTTGAATGCTTTTAGGAAAGACAAACGGAAAAGAGCATTTCCCCTATGTGAAAGCTTTGTCATGTACTCGGGGGAAAAGTTTATTATATTTAATTTCCGTTGAATTCACCCCGGTTGTTTTAGGGTAATGAAGAAATCCGAGGTTTAACTTTGGGAAGTATAACAACTTGAAGTGGTAAATGTTTGTTCTTTCTCTAGGCAAATGGAAACGTGGACGAATGGATTGGATTTTATATTATTGTTTCTTAGAGGGATGCACTTGAGTTTGTGCTGATGCAAACTTTTCATAAAAAATTAGACATTGAAAACCCTTCAAGTAACCCGTTACGAAAAAAATAGACTAAATGTCGATTTGTTTGTATTTTATTTATTTAGTTAATTGCAAATGAATTTCTACTCCTGAGGCAACTCGTAGCACCGATTCAACGTCTAAGAAAGATTTAATTAGTTATTTTGTTTGGCACTGTGTGGCAACACTAATTTTTGTATCGATTTACGTTTATTCAATCGATTACTATTGAACTTTATCGTCTGATTTTATATCTGTTGTTCTAGTAACTGTTCGAAATGTTGCATGTGGTTTGGACGTGAATAAAATGACGGATGAAACTTTGAAATTGAACTATATGGATCTCTGACTAAGGAAATATGTAACAATTCCAATGATGGAGCTACAGCAATTATATATAAATGTACCTTATTTTCAGTTGAATACCGATGTACGATATTCATATCCCAGTAAGTTTGTGAAAATAGAATCTTTTTTCCTGTTACTCTGTTACTTTAGTTTCTTATCACATATACTTTATTGTTTTTGTTTTTCCTATTTTAACTAAAATTCAAGTTGACATAGAGAGAGAAATTGTGAAAAATAAAGGAACATTGACGCAAGAGCAAAAATAGCATACATTAAAGTATTATGCAATTGATGATATTTAAATTATTTTTCCTGCAGTTAATTTTTTCATTTACCTCATTTTAATTCATTTTATTTCCCTCCAGTTTTCATCAGCAGGAAAATATATTTACAATGGTAATTTTAAGTTGAATAATATATTATTTTGGAAGAAGAATATATTCAAAAAAAAATTATTTGTAAATACGATCTGCGTGTGCGAACTGAAATTTTTCTTTATTTTCTAAGAAATAGATGTATAAATATATTTACATGGTATAATGATGTCATAAATAAACATAATAAACATTTTTTTGACATTAGACTTAATAACTTACTTTCAGAATAATTTATATTCTGTTATTCATGCATTCTCAATACTTCTATAATTGGAAATTCTTTTTTAAATGTTAAAAATTCCTTTAACGAAAAAAAAAAATTGAAATAAATTTGAATTAAATTGTGTTTGTCCATCACATATATGTTCTAAATACTTTTCGTCAGTTATGTTCATTTCAGGTAAACTAAATTCCCTCTCATGATCTTAAGAATATTTCATTAATAGGTTTAAGTAAAACATTTACTTCCCTACAACTTCAAATTCTAATAAAATTTCCAAACAGTTAAACTTAAAGTCATTTATCAATCAGTAGGGGTAATTGATAATAACTTTTAAGTAAATCTATACTTATAATGCAATTAACAAAACTATATCAAAAATACTTCCATTCATGTTGATTGATTCTTATATTTTATGATAAAAGTTACGAATTTATAAATAAACCTAATATTAATTTTTTCCTTGAATATATCTACATTTTAAACAATTAAAAAATTACCCTAATAATGCAGATTTTCTATAAAAGTCCATACATTAAATACTAACGTTAAGATTTTAAAAAATGATTAAAAAAACTTTCATATTATAAAAGCTCTTTTTTGGAATAGCAATATACATTTATCTATCTATTTATAGAAATGTAATTCTGAATAATGCACTATGCTCTCTACTACTAATTCGTTATTAAAACAACAGATCAATTTAAAAACTGAGAAATTCTTCAAATGTTATACAGAAGGGAAATATATTCATTTAATTTTTAAAATGAAATTATCTTTATAGGATTTGCGACTCACAAAGTGTAATATAATAAGAATAAAACAAATCTCATTTTTGTTTCTGGTAATAATTTATTGCTTAATCTTATTTAAATGTAAGTACTAAAATTTAATTATTCGTAATATATTTTAATACTTGATATAAATCACCATTGCATATGTTTACAGTTAATAGTTTTGTGCTCTGTGTGTTTATAAAGAGAACTAACTCTCTTCGCTGTTGGGTTATAAAATCATTTGTCTTATTCCCTACATAAAATCATGTATAAAGTTTTGAAAACAACAAATATTTCTTAAATGTTGCTGGTAAGCATTGAAGACAGAAATATCTTTAGGTAAGTCCCAGACAAATGCAAATAAGTTTTCGTTATCTCTTAAGAATAAATTTTGTTCATTTTATCCTAACATAGGTACTAAAAGTATAGTTTTAATAATCAGAAGAATAATTGAGTTACAGTAAACTGTAGTTTATAAACTCCAGTTTCTGTTACTGAAATATACAGAACGGTTCCTCTAAAAGCACAAATGCAATTCCAAAATCTTCCTCAACACATCTTCCGCCATTCTTAAACTGCCACCGAAACAATCCAAGTAATTTATCGTTCATTTCACTTCACGTCTTCCAATGAGTATTCAGGAAAAGGAAGAAAACAAATAGAATTCGAAGATATTAAAGCAGACGGGTATATCGATAGAAAATTTAATTTCTCCGATAGAACAAAATCTCATCGAAATCGTTCATCGGAAAAGAGGCTGAACGGTAAGCAACCCGGAAAGAGAATTACCAGAATCATTTTGAATCAATCAAGTAAAAAGAAGCAAATCGAATTGTACTCGGGGGGTGGGGTTGAGGGGCAAGAGTTGGCAACTAGACGGAAATTAAATAGAAAAGTATCGAAACATGCTTTGGGATGTTGTTAGAATATGCGGAGTGTTAAACATGGAGTGACGGTTGATATTTTTCTTCTCTTTCCTACTGAAGAATGGAACAATTAATCATACTGTCGTCTTTGGGACTGTATGCCAGGAGCTGTGTTATGAATTTTGAATAAAACAGTGGGGTAATGAACCGAAAGTGGAGGAGGGGTGATTGCATTAATGCCTCGCCTTTTCCTTTTTGGAATATTCACGAACCGAAATCAATATGTGTCCTTGTTTCATAAATTGTTTTTCGGTGCTGAAGACGCTCTTTTGTGGGGTTTGTATGGAAGTAGTAGATATACCGTCCAATCAGCGACGATTGTGAATATTTTGCTCTTTTTCTTAGTTAAAATTAACTATTATGCTAGTGAAAATGGGAAATCTTTTTACAGGTGTTAGAATAGATGGATGTAATAAAAAGTATCTAAACTATACAGTTAATATTACAGATGTATAGGATATCTATCTACATGTTTTTTCTCGTTAATTGAATTAATTTTGTAATTGTGTAACCACATCACAAGGATTTGTTGCCTTGTGTATTGTCATAGCCTTGCTTTATATTATGTTCGACCTTTTGGAAATAAAAAAAAATTTGGACATGTATATTTTTAAATACATTATTACGTGTTCCTTCTGATTATTTAAAAGTTTTACACGTCTATTTTACATTTCTCTTTATTATATCAAGGACTATTTATGTTTTATTACGTCTAACCCTCTATAAAGTCGTGATAAGTATACTTATCGCCAACTTGACACTGGCTTTACGGATGTTGGTTATATACCTATTTTTACTGAAGTGAGTCAATTTGATTCATACAAGAAAATTTAAGTTTTTTGCAAAGAAAATTAGTTCAAAATCAGTTTAAATTAATGATTTATTATTAAAAAATTCATTGAAAACATTTTTTTACATATATATTTTGTTTTTGAAATACATTTCTCACAAACATTTCAATTGCATTTAGCACAAAGGTTTTTACATCTATTTCTATTGCATGATTCTTGAATATGACTATTCTTCCGTGCGTCAGTACTCTGAAATTTTGTCATTGGAATGGAAGTGTTCTCGACTTCTTCTCTATATTTTCTTCTTAGTTATTTAGCCAATTGGAAAATAAAATCTTTTCTTGAAATATCTACTTGAGTACAGAATCCAAGCATACCTTTATACAGAATCCAAGCATTTATAACTGCTAAATCCAAGCCGAACCAAGCATAATATGCCTTTTAGCATAGGCAGTTGCACCAGAGACGTCTTTGAATATACCAGTAGTATAAACCGGTAAAATCTACCTACATTTCTACCTTCGTTCAATGTTTCCCATAAAGTCCCATCAGCAGCTTTTTCGGCTGAAATTTATTTATCAGAAGATGTACAGACAGCGTTTAAATCCCACTTTCGGTTTCAAAATGAGAAATAGTAACCCTAACCCTTTTTTGCTATGAGCTATATAACAAAGATCTCCATCTTCACTGCTTGAAAATTCAATTTTATTGACTTCCTCCTCTGATTCAATTTCGTTATTACATTTATCTAAATCAATTTCATTCGATTCATTATCTGTTTGGTCTTTTTGTATTTTTATTAGTTTTTTCAATAAAAGAAAATTTTTCTGATTTTTTTTTTTTTTTTTTTGCCCCATAATAGCAACCTTAGATAACCAGATAAAATAAATATCAGTTGTAATTCCTTTTACGAATTAATTACAAAATTGCTTTTGTAGATAAATTTTTTTCATGTAAAATAGTGAATTTCACAAAATTATAAATTATTTCACTAAAAATGGACTGTTCACACGCGATGTATAAATCGAAATAACAGAAATGGGTAATAATGCAGTAGAGTAGCGAATGAAATGACTATGGCTGTCACATACACACAAATATTATATATAAGGAATGCAAAATAGGAAGAAACAATTACGTGCGACTTGATTGTTGCCCAGGCCTGATATGAGCAATAAACTTTATGTGTTATGCAATTAACTGTTAAATCATTCTATGAATCAAATTGGCTCACAACCGTAAAAATGGGTATACCACATTCAATAATGCGAAATGAAGGGGTTTGCGGAGAATGAGGAATCAACATTTACATATATTTCATTGCTTCACTAAAAACCAACGTATGTGTTTTTAAAAAATAATATTATAGATTTATATATATATATATAGTAATCGAATTTTTAATGAGTCAAATTAGCTCAGTCCATAAATCAAGTGTTAATGAGTGTTTAAATCTTCATGTGGAAAGCCATTTTTCCTCCTGTGCTTTTGTGCTGCCATCACACCTTTTTTTCTGGGTTTTCGAGCCGTAAGTGCAAAGGATAATCTATAAATTTCGTGAGCAGCAAGAATATTCCATATGCCAAAATGACAAAAACCATGTAGGCGTTGCCAATTGTGCTCTACTGAAGCACATTTACATTTGTATAGCTTGCAATACCCCACTACGTATTGATCACTGTTTTCTGAAATTTCATGAAAAGTAATATGTAATAATTCTTAAACTTTTGAATGCAAAATGTATTTAATTTTTATAATTTCTTCAGTATATTTTAATATTTAAAAAATGTGTTTTAAAATATCATGCAATGCAATATAAAAAGAAATCCAAAACACAATATTTCCTACCTTTATATAGCTCCCAGTAGGTAGTTTAAAATATACTTCCCACCCAAAAAATGGTCTTAAAAGTCAAATTAATTTTAATTAATAAGCTAAATGAATTTTTTTTATAAATTAATCTGAATTCCAAGAATGCATTAACATAACTTTACTAGAAAAAATGGTCTTTTATATATAAAAGGTTGATATTTACAATATTTTATAGGTGATACAATATATATATAGCATGTAAAATTCAAGTTAACATAAAATTCAAGTATTTCCCTTCATTGTAGTTAAATAAAAATATAAACATAATTTGAATGCGAACCTAGTGTTTGCACCGCTCTACTTTCATATCGCAAAATCAGTGGTATCATTTGTGACTTTCAGTTTGACACGGTTCTGAGCATTCAGTTGTTAAACAATTTCTTTGCGGACTCGAGATATTTTTCATATGAGGAAAGATTTTTCACTTTGATATGTAGAACAAAAGGCGGAAATCTGAGTGCATGCAATTTTCTCTCTTAAATCTCTTAGTAATGGCATTCAATAATTTACAAAAAATAGCTATAAATTTATCTTTAGAGTTATCTTTCAGATTTTTTTTGTATAATTCCGTAAATGTCCACAATTCTCCAGATTTTTGTCAAATAAGGTTTGTTATAAATTTATCAATTTCCATCCACTCAAATTTGACAAATTTGTAGAGTAGTGCACAGTGCCGCGTGCCATAGGTTGCCAACCTTTGGTATAGAATTTTTTTTTTTTTTTTTTTTTTTTTGCAATACTTCTTTCACATACCGTCTCAATAATAATTTTTATTTAAGCAAATGTTTAAATTTTTATTCAAAATTATGTTTTTTAATCCATGTTTAAATTTTAAAATGTGTGAAACATTTTTAGAGTTTGTATACTAATTGTCTTCAGTAACAATGCCATTGAAGCAATGTAAACATTTTTTAAGCTATAACTGTAATTTATCTGAAATTAACTATATAATTAAGAGACATTTATGCATTCTAAATATCAGAAGTGTAATAACTTTGGCGTGTACTATCTACGCCTACCAAATGGAGTCGATCTCCCCATATAATATGCCATAAAAGTCGATCGTGAACAGAATTAAGATAAAAAGTCGATCCAAAGCTGGTCACCTCTGTTCTAGATCATTAAAAACATTTTTCACAGAATTAGTAGAATATACTCAAAACTGACATATTTTTCGTTAACGCTGTTAGAATTGTTTCTATAATTTTAAAATCAACATGGAAAAAAAATAATAAAGTGTATCCTTTAGCACATAAAATTAAATATTTTAATCATTAGACTCACGCATTGTGATATGGAAGTGCGAGATGTTCCGTTACAATATTTCCATTACCCCCCCCTATAAATATCATCACGACACACACAAGCGTATGTTACTAATCTACTTTAATTATACCGTTCCTTCAGCACAGCTACATATAATCTCTCTGTACATTAATCCCAACTAATAATTCAAGCAACTGTATTGATTTATAATCTCCACAAGCCCATCCAATAATCGAATTCTAATAAATCTCTCTAAACAGGGCGAAATCTGCTTGTTTAGAATGTAAATGTTCGCAGATAAATGACACTAATAAATTTCTTTAAGCAAATCTCATTCCCAGCAATCGGCAATTAATACGACGACTACACTGATATCCAAACAGCATTCCTAATGGAACCTTATAACATTATATATGGAACCCTAAATATATATTCTTCCGAGGGATCCATCAAGTATAATAGATGAACCTTCCATTTATTCGCGATTCCCAGCAGAACTCATCTCACGACTTTGCTTATTTAGTTGAAATTTCGATCATCAGGCAGCCACAGTGGAATCAATCCTTACCCACTGTTATTAATCCTTAATATGGAGGGAAAATCCCTTTGCTTTTGGCGTGCGGTCGAGCTCCAACTAGCGTAGGGAAAAGCATTCTCATACTTCCAGCAGAAATCCTCCACGGAAAAGGCGCCAGAATTAGTAACTTAAGTTGGTGTGAAATTGCTGCCGTTCCCTGCTACTATAATTGGAGGCCCAGGTTCGAAATTAAGAGGCAGAATCAGTGATTATGTATTCCTTAACCTAAGAGATACTTGAAGAGGGGGATTCCTTTTAAGGATGGAAATGAACAATCACCCTCAAACAGGCGGGGAGGGACAAGGATGCTGCCCACCCCCACCGAGTCCCTCTTTAACCTCCGCCTGTTAAGGTGGAAATAATTAATGGAATTCATTGGTGCATGTTAAATAAGATTTGACGCATGGCAGGCGACGCTAGGAGCGGCTTAAAAGTTTCCTTCTTTGCTCTGAAAGGAGAAAGCGAAATTCATAGTTGGATAGTTTAGGGATCGTTGTTTTAAAAATGATGACCCTGCATTTGAACTGCCACCCCGAGGGGGGGGTGGAAGTGGCTTGGTAAAAGGGGGGTGGGAAGGGAATGCGACGCAGAGAAAGGATACTTTTAATTTGTCAACATCAAAATGGGAAAAATAACCCCCAGGGAGTTTGGAGACTGTGAAACTATGTAATAACCCTAGGGTAGGGATTCGTGGTTCACTTTTAACAAGCCTTCGTGACGCTGCGGCTTTAATGAAGGTAGGAAACTTTTTGAGACGAAATTCAGTGCGTTTTAATGTAGACAGAAGGTATTTTAATGCACGGTGGGAAAATGGTTGGAAGCAATAGGGTTATCTTTAAAAAGGTTAAGCGTGATCATTTTGTAAGAGTAGAGAATAAAGACGGAAATTGTGTATTTCTCAAAAATTCGCTTATGCTTTCACTCTTTCATTCATTTCGCCTTTTTCAGTTTTACATAGCACTTAAGCTTCACTGCGTATTGCTTAATGCGGATAAGTGATATTTAAGGATTTATTCCAATAAAATTTAAAGATAATTGGGTCCCAGAGGCTGCGATCCATTTCTGAGCAATCTAATTCTTTGTAATTATAGATATTTCTCCGAAATTATTATATCAATTTTATATTTAAGAAAGTTTTTTTTTTCATTCTATCCACATTTAAATGGTTTTTTGCTTAAGTATACCAATATAAAAATGTATGTTAATAATTAGTTGAAAAGATTCATTATTGTTTCATTTCACCTCCTAAATTTGACATAAAACTTTGATAACATTTATAGAAATTCGTATATCGTCTGTTGTCATTTTTTATATTAAAATATAACCGATTACAGGTATTCTTATTATTTTGTTTTTAGTGGATGAATTTGTTTTTTTCAATTTTATTGTATTATATTAAGTGCTTCTTTTTTTGCATTGTACAGTAACTTTCAGTTTAATTACAGAATGGTTCGTAAAATAATTGTAAACTCTTCCAGAAGAGCTAACACGCTGCATAATTGAAAAAAATATGATACTTAAAATTAATAATATGGTTTAAATTATTTTTTCAGAATAATGAATTAATTAATATAAATATATAATTAAAGTAAGTTTAAAAAAGTAAAGTAAGTAAAAAGCATAAAATTTTTTCCTTCTTGTACCTTATAACAGTAAAATATGCAGAATGCATTTCCTAAGATTTTTATGCTTTACCACTAGATTAAGCATTATCCTTAAATGCAGAATGCATTTAAGGGTAATTCCTTAACGTTCCTTAACCCTTAAACGTCCACCGGGGTATCTTTTCGACACCGTGATATAAAATATGCAAAATAATTGTAATTACTAAACAATTGCAGTACTCCTGTTCAAAAGGGATTATGTTTTAGACTTTTTAATAATATTTCGTGTAATTAACATATTTTATGACCCTTTGTATGACAAAAAAACTCACGACATTACTTTCGCGAAGCTTGTTGGAGACGACTGCTTTGTCGCAAAACATTTCGAGTCACAAATCTGCCTATCAAGCGGTAACTATTCTATGCCATCCCTAGCGATATATATATCAGGATTCACTGGAATATTATCGATTATATCTGCATTTTCTTTAGATTCTTCACAAAGTCTTTTTCACTCAATCTTATGTGTTCAGCGGAATCTATATATAAATCTGAGCAGGACAGCTCACCACCATCCGATTCATTCTCAGTGAGTGAGTGAATATTAACGTCGCACTGTTCAGCTACACGAGGGCTTTTGGCGACCGACTACGTAATTTTGAACCATGGTCAAGTGACGTAGATGACACCTGAGCTGGCAACCCCTTTCCTAACTACCACACCACACCTAGGGGAGGACGTTTGAGCTCTCGACAGATTTAACGTGCATTGCAACCCTACACGGCGGGTCTTTAGTGGTACTGGGCTCGAACTCGTGACAAAGCCAGCCATGATCCACTACTCATTCTCAGAATCTCTCGGAATAAATTAGCAATTTCATCAGGGCTTGGACCTTTTCTACGAGTCATCGTTTCAGGGTGTCCGCTCTGTACAAGGTTCGAAAATCGAATGAATTTTTTTTTATAAACAGATACCCAAATGCTATGTACTGAAACACATTTAGACACAATTTTAGAAAAATAGATTCGTTTCCGCTATTAACCCAATAACACTGCATTCAAGGTCAAATAAATGTGCGTTAGTGCTTTGGAAAGTTTTTGTTACTGATAGTAATGATGAACGACAACTATTTATGACTATAAATTGTCCTGGTATCGAAATGACACAAGCGAACATTCTAGATATATTTAGTTGTAATATTTCTCCTGATTAACCTCTAGTACCACAAAACTTTTTATTAAGTAATTACCATGGAAAATATATAGTTAAAAGTCACGAAAAACTTTCAATTTCCCTGCAAAAAGCGGAGAAGAGAACAAACTAAACAGGCTCCGGTGTCAAATTAACACCGATGGACGTTCTAGTGTTACACTTGCAATACATTACTCTAGAAATGCAAGCCATAGGAAACAGTAACAAACAATTATATTATTTACAATATTTAATAATATTTTTAGAAACTTACTTTCTGTTTTTATTTTAAAAATATTTTCAAGGTAGCTCTTATTTTATTACACCATTTTGTATGATTATATTCTACACTACTTCTTCATGTTTAATAATTTGATTCTGACAACTTATTAATTTCTGAGACTTTACTTATCACCCACTTTCTCATTATTTTATCGAGTTTTAAAAATATGCCATTGCTCAATCTTTTTAACGATATTACTCTTTACAGCGGTGCTTCTCAAACTTTCAATGTTTGCGAGCCAATTTTCAATCATAATTTTCATCGCGCCCCCCTCCATACAGTAATAGTGTGTAGAAGGCAATGTGTGTGTGTGATTATGTGCTATGACGCTAAGGCTATGATATACAACTTTAATTATAAACCGTACAAATTATCAGGATAAGTATTGAATTTTGTATATGACAAGCCTTGGAAAATCGCACTAGTAATTATTAAACTTAATCTTATCTTAGTATCGATAAATTAACTATCAAATACCTTGTGCAGTACTGACATATTTATAAGTATATTATGTTAGAGTAAATGTGTCAGAAGGTATTTTGCTTTATTTTCTTTTAGTCTATAATTTGTTTAAATAATCTTTTATTTTTGACTATATGATATGCCCGCCCCCCCCCCGTAGGGTTATCACGTGTCCCTAGGGGCACTCCCCACTGTTTGAGAATCACTGTCTTACAGTACTTTAAAGTTGCTAAGAATAAATATTGGTATGTAACTCCTTATTTTATTTAGTTTAGACGTAAAATAAATAAAAATCGTAAGAAAAACGCATAATGATAATTTATAAAAAATTCACTTTTGGACCATTGTAAATTATTTGTTCCGTAGAATTCTTTGCCATTCATTATCAGGCTTTTTTTTATTTGTAAAGTAACACCACGTAATATAAGAATTGCTGAAAATATTTGCAAAGATTGCATTTAACCACGCAATCAGAAGCTTGATTTGCAACTTAAAGCTAACTCTTTCCCCTTAAAACTCGACACTGCAACTTATCATCTGCATTGAAAAGCTAACTACTTTCGTAACTCTAATCAAACTGATTTAAAACCCAGCTTCAAACCCCATCACGGCCTCACGCAAGCATATTCTCAAAAATAGCCTCGGCTCCCTAAGTCTCACCATATGTTAGACAGATAGTCCATTTCGCAATTTTAGCATTTAAATACAAGAGGGTTTCATTTGCAAGTGGCAGAGGCAGTTGTAGGGTGACAACTAATTATGCATACAGGGTTGCTTTCCAATTAAAACACCGGCTAGCTCGTATCATTCAATTAAGGGGTCGTCCCTTTGCCTTTTCCCCAGAGGGGAGGAAAGAGAAATGGGGTTTGCAGGAAAAGACAGTGGGATGGATTCCTTGTCATATCTCATCGTCTCTAGCAGGTGAACACAGAATCGAGACAGTATTAATTGGAGTTGTTTGCAAAGTTTCGGTTCGCATTCATTTTGGTGTGTCGCCCCTCTTTTTTGTTTGTGCAATAGGTAATGATCATTTAGATAGAAATGATCTGATGTTGGATGGTAAAACTTTTAGCTATTAGCTCGTGAGAAGAATGTATGGCAATGGTCGGAACGCAGTTAGAGGCACTATCACTTTTAGTTTAACCAATGCAGTAAAATGACTACGTTTTTGACCTGAAAGATCGGGAGAGTACTAATTCAATGTTTGCGAGAATAATGAACTATTCTATGAAGATTTATTTCTCTCCTTGAAATAATAAAAAACATTAAAGTTATTGAAGTTCATAAATTACTCTTCCAAAGTTTTCAATTTCAAAATCTTTGTTGTAAATAAATTAGAGAAAATGGATGGAAAAAAGGAACAAATGCAATACTGTACGAGCATTGGATTTCAAACGTAAAATATTCTAAGCGAAAATTCTATTATTATTTACGATTGAATTTTTATTAAAACTAGGGGAGTGCCTCCTTTGTACAAATTATACAACTGTTCATACTCATTGCTCAAATTGTAAAACTGTAATTTACAAGTATTATGTAGTTCTATTTTTTTTTTCAATATATTGTAAGTAGGAAAAAAAACTAAATTTCAAATCTTCATTTCCGCATTTTAATTTGTACTTCAATTTAGTGACTCTTCAAAAACAATGTTCCTAATCAGACTTTTTCTTCTCAATTGCACTGAATTTTTATTCTGTCTTTGCTTTGCACCTTGACAGAGTCACATACAACTGTCCATATGTAAGTATTGTTTCCTTCGATGTTACACAAAAACAGACATTTTCAAAACTCGGCCCCTATGATTTATTGATATAACCATGGCAAATGCCAATCTTACAGAAAATTGAGTACGTTTCAGAACGAATGGCATAACCAAGTCAATGGAATGTCGAGGGTCCATGGTGATCCTTAGTATACATACAATTTCGTCTTTCTTATCTCCTGATAATAAAATTAACTAAATATCAACACAACACTACATCACAAATACACATTTATGATGTAATATTGTGTTAATCTTTGAGCTTGTGAAGTAATTGATTGAATCGAATAATTGCGCCTTATTGCCAGTTTGTATCCATAATACTGAATAGGACTTATTGCTCTTCTATTATTGTTCTCAAGTGTATGATAAATAAATAAATTTATTACATCATCACGAAAAACTTTTTTATAGAGAGAGAGAGAGATATCATGCCAATTCTTATAGATACCTCTTCTTGATTTGTACCCAGCTTCTCAAATTATTTTCTGTATGATATATACAGTCGTTATATAGAAGTTCATCTTTCAACTTTCTTTATAAATCACATAAAACACATTTTAAATTCATAAACACTATACATTAAAAATAATTATTCGCACCTTTTTGTAAATTAATAATATTTATTTTATATATCTTACCTATCAAAAAGAAAGAAAAACTGCAAGGAAAGTTTCTTGACGCCTTTATCCCCTTCCTGAAGAATTAATTTTTTTTCTTAAATGTTGAAGCACTTACGTTTTAAAATTTTCAAGCTACAAGAAATGAAGCTACCAGTACGACTGATTAACTCTACAAATGAATGGAGACTAGTTCAAGGACACAGGGACACGAGACAACTCCACTGAGGATGAAAGGGGATACCGAAGGAGTTACCAGTGAGCTGCACGATGGGGATTACAGGCTGCACTTCTTGGACGAAACACCCAAAACTCTATTGCTCTCGGCGAACTGGGTACCTAATAAAACCTGTTCAAAATTTATGACCACCATAAAAGGAGTTAAAAGGAAGAATAACTTGAAATGCCCAGAAATCTTTTAAAAGGGTGAGAAAAAAATTGAATCACAAGAGAAAAAGTTCGTTACATAAAAAATGCACTTCGCTATTGGGAAGTTATTTTACGAAGAAAATCGTGAAATGTTCTTTGTTCCAAGAAAAAGTTCGCAACACAGAGGTTCGTAATATGGAGGTACAGCTGTACATATTTTTCATATCATATTGGTTATTTCCTATTTTTCTTCGTTAATGATATGTAAAAGCGTCACACCTCTAATACTTCATTTGTAATATTTTATTTGCTAATGCTCCGAGAAGTAATTACGACTTTACACATATTATATTTGATTCCACAAGTAAATATTTTGTCATTCTTTTTTCCCACGGAAACTTTATTGCCAAAGAAAAATACATTATGACTACTATCTTTCGACATTAGTCACCACCGACAGTGAGAAACTAGTCATAGCGTGCAATCAGATTAAAAATATCTCTCTATTGAAACTAGGGTATTCTTGTATCGTCATGTAGTTGAGTTAAATATCATTCTTATTTACTGAATTTACTGTTTTTATTATTTTCATCAAAGCACATCACTATATTTACAACTCTATTTACAATTATAAATCGCATAGAGAACTACAGGCATCTTCACGTTTCTGAGCACCTTCTTCTCTCCTTCCCGCTCAATGGCTCCCAATGGTGTGGTGTGGTAGTTAGGAGAGGGGGTTGCCTGCTCAGGTGTCGTCCACGTCACTTGACCATGGTTCAAAATTACGTGGGCCGTCGCCAAAAGCCCTCGAGTAGCTGAACAGTGCGACGTTAATATTCAATCAATCAATCAACCCGCTCACTGGCCAAAACAGTCCACAGCAGAGCCCTTTTTCTAGTCTATCGTGCGCTATGTGCCAAGCCTCGAAGTGCGCTATGTGTCAAGCCTTTACTGTATGCGGTAGGTTAATGGCCAAGGTCAAGGACTCGTGGCTGGCGTGTCATGAGTTTGAGCCTAGTGCCTCTGAAGAACCACCATGTAGAGGGGAGCTCTTTAAATCTGTCGAGCCTCAAACTTCTTTCCACTGGTGCAGTGTAGAAGTTAGGAGACGGAGTTCCAGCTCGGGTGTTGTCCTCGTCACTTGACCATGGTTCTAAATTACGAGATTTATTGCCAATAGCCCTCGAGTAGCTTTTGATGTGATGTTGATATAACTATTTCTCTCTCTGCTAAAATTAAGTGCCATGCGATGCAAGGAGTGGGGTTGCGGTAGCCCAGTGGTCAGGGTATCGCATCATGGCTGGCATGTCATGTGTTCGAGCCCAGTACCACTAAATATCCGCAGTGTAGGGCAGCGATGCACGTTAAATCGGTCGCGAGCTGAAACGTCCTCCCCTTGGTGTGTTGTGGTAGTTAGGAGAGGGGGTTGCCTGCTCAGGTGTCGTCCGCGTTATTTGACCATGGTTCAAAATTACGTGGTCCGTTGCCAAAAGCCCTTGAGTAGCTGAACAGTGCGACGTTAATAATCACTCATTCTCATTCACGCGATGCGAGGAGTTGTCGCACAGCCTTCTTCACCCCAGCACGGTTTTGGAAGTTAAGTCCCGAGAGTGTGACTTTCAATGCAAGAAACTGGTAAAAGACCAATGGGGAAAGTTTTCATTCGTGGATATGGATATTCCTGAAAAGAGCAAAGAAAAAAAAATTCTATATATTATTTCATATGTTACAATAAGTTGATAAATAAAATGCATCGCATCTTATATGGTAGTTATTGAACCTTAAAATTCTTGGAATTTAAAAAAGAGGGAAACGAATAAATAGGTTTGGGCTTGGAAACTTCCTGTTTTGAAAATGCAATAAAACACAGTACGTGTTTCATTCGACTTTATTGTTATTTTCCTACTTTCACACAACGTTGGAACTTCGAATTTACACAGTTCTAAGAAATGCGTCTGTTAAAAAAAAATGTCTCTAACTATTATCGATAGACTGATGCAGTCAAATTCGAAAATGAGTCACCTTTTCAAGCATATCGACTGGGATATTATCAATTTCGGCACGGATGTGGCTCTGTAGGTCTTCCAGAATCTTGGAGCCATTTTTGTGAACCAGGGACTTGAGATAAGCCCACTAGAAGTAATCAGGCCAGTGTACGTCCCCTGTGAAGGGGAATCTTTGGGGTCAGAATGGCTTTATTTCAGCTCAACCTTCTCAAGAAGAAACCACGATATGCAGATTATATATAGTGAAGAGATATATATTGGAGCTTTAGCATTCACGAGTGAGTCGGATAGAAGCCTGTTAGTTAGATAGAAGCCGGATAGTAGAATAGAAGTCGGATAGTAAGGGAATGGAAGAATAATAAAAGAAGAATATAATACAATAAGAGATAGAAAGCCGAGGTGCTGATCGCCGTGAGATATTTGTAAGAGATAAATTAAAGAACGGACTTCAGCTTATTAAGGAATCTACAATAGATAAAGAATCTGAGGTTAATTTCGCATAAAGATAGTGAGTAGGATTTCATGCGCTATTTACTTAGAATTGATAATTACATAGTATCCCTCCTGATCATACCCCTCTAGTAAGACTTGTGTTGCGTTGATCAATATATATTTAGACAATAATAAATTAGATTTATTATGGAAAATTTGAGTGATCAATCATTTATTCCTACAAATCTAGGTCGTGTAGATGAAGAGATGATACCCTGGGCCGGGGTGTATCACACCCCTTGCAAAGAGATCAGTCATTCGGGGAAGACTACTCTTAAAACACCCATGGAAATCCTGGAGGTGTGGGCTTTGATCCCATCTTGTAACTACACGTTATCAAGATTCTTTTCTTGGAGAACGGGTAAGACTAATTGTTAGATCACCGTCACATAACAGTTTGCATTGACACACGAACTCGTTCCTTATTTTCAGGTATTCTAATGGTTTTCGGGGTCCTTTCCTTTTTTTGGAGATATTTCCCGTTGCTCGGAAGGCATCCATCCACATTAAAACACATTTCCGATCAGGAACATGACCTCGAGGAGGCATATTAAAGTGACGAAAAGCACATTGCACTGCGATCACCGACCGATCGTTAGAGAAATACATCTCCATGGCAGAAGCGCGCTGCTGCTTCGACAACAACATGTTTAAGATTGTGACAGGTGAGAACACACAAGTTCCCGCACACCGCCCTGAATATAGAGAATATCTGGAGATTATTGAAGGTAAAAAAAAATCTTAAAATGTTTCAAATCTAATTGCTAGTACAATATACTTAAGACTTGGAAACAATTTTTAAGGAAAATATCATAAAGTAATACTATAAGATTTTTTTTAAATCTTTGCTTAGACAAGAATAATTCTGTGTCAAATATTTCCTTCTCTTTTGTAATAAATGCCTGCAGAAAGTATTACTGTTCTATTTTAGTCTGGAAAATACCGGATTAAAACAAATAATATATGTGCTCCAAGAGTATTTTATCTATTTACTAATAACTTCGATGCTATTTATAGTACTGTACATGGGCCAATACCAGAAAAACGATAAAACCTATTTGTGGGAGTATAGATTATGAGAAAACATCTATGAATGATTACTTATACATCATTCTTCGTCTCTTTCTGAGAGCTTATGATTATAGACCTATTTCTGTAGAGGAAATGGAATAAAATATAATTGGCCGATATATAGCAATGATAAGGCAACAACACAATAAAATTAAAGAAAGAAATAATATCTTGAAAAACAAGAGTATATTATCAGATCCAAGTGACTATTTATTGAATGACTAAAAGGTATTATATTATGATGATGAAACCATGGGAGAAGACATTATAGGTAAACTGTAGATTACCCTTTGTATAAGGACAATAGCTTTTGTTGCTCCATATCCAACAAAAAAAAACTGTAATTGTAATTGTACTCTGTGTAACTGACAGGAAATTGTTCTTTTTATTTACAACTTTTGATTGTTTTAGCGTAAATCCTCTGATGCATAAATAAATAAAAACACAAATCTGTAAACAAGAACTTGCTGTGAAAAGTGTTCATTTCGAAAGGGGACTTGTTTTAGTATTTTTGCTCTACGCGTCAGTACCTTTCAAAGTCCCCATATTTGTCAAAATCGGTGGAGATCACTTCCTTGCACTCGCCGGTTTAAAAAGAACATTTGAAAGACGGTTTTTCTTACTAATTCACAAAACACTATTTTGCTTAATTATTAGGGTGGAGGGAAATTCATTTTTCAGAATTTCAAAATCCATACCTGGGTGGAAAAAATGTCCCCTGCTATATAGATAAAGGAAAAAGTAAAATTAAAAATTTATTTTTATTTAAGTACGGCCTCAAACGGAATGATGTCTAGGTATTTCAGTCTGTTAATGGTAGAAAGTTAAAGTAATTTTTATCAAAGTGAAATAGCATTTTTTTACATTTTTCACATTTATTGCGATGAGAGGACACATATTAAAATGTTCAAAGGGAAAAAACCATCATGTTTAAGTAACAACCGTTTTAGTATTTTAAATTGTAAAAAATAATAACCGAAGTACATTGAGCGATAAAGCGGAAGGTGTGGAAAACAGCTTGGGTCGACCTGCCAGGATCTACAGTGCGATAAGTCAGAGCTGGGGCTACAAAATGTTGCAATGTATATTGTTCTACTCATTCTCAGTACTGATTTATTAGTAATAATCACTTCTGAGTATTTATATTGTAGAAAAATAATTATTTTGAGTATAAAATTACCTAACCAAAATTAGATTTTTTTCATTTTTGTCAAAAATTCAACCCCTTTGTATTATTAATATTAAATTTTAAAATAATTTTCTGATCATTTTTCTCCTATATAATCTCCATGCTTAATCTAACATCTTTTCCACACACATCTTTAACAACATTTTTTCCACATATAGCGAGATTCACTCTAATACAACTGGAGGACAGGTGAGATTGTTTGATCGACAATTAGGTAATGTATTTGAAGGTTGAAACTAGAGGAGGCATTACTACCTGACATTACAAGTAGCCTATTGGTTATTCTATATAACTGGCGACAAATTGCTCATTTAAAGGGCAGCTTTTCATTGTTTTTATGTATACATGTGATACCATCAATAAATAAAAGCACAAATATGGTATAAACTTTCCCGATACCTTGAACAAAAGGCTCATTTCGAGTTGGCCAGTACCTTTCCAAAACTACAACATTTGCCAACATCAATGGGGATCGGGAAACGTTCGAAAGACGATTTTTCTTACTCATCTGCAAAAGATTTTTTTATATACGTAGATGGAAGTCGGGTAATATGGAATACCGAGGTTTTGGTTCTGTCTGTAGCTGCTAATGCGTGGGAAAACCTTGGAGTACTGAAGAAAGACTTTTATGATGTATTGCAGGAAAAGTTGACTTCTAGTTGTTGCCATATCACTCGCTACAAAACAAAATGTGTCTTGAGATTTTCAAAAATTTTGCAAGGTTCTTTTCATATATTTTAACCTACTAGTACACATGTGACTTGAAGATTAAAATTAAGCATAATACACACTAGAATAGTTCTTCTTAAACTTTCAGCATGTGCGACCCTAATTTCAGTCATAATTTTCATCGCGCCCCCCTCATACAATAACAATGCATTAAATGAAATAATAAAGTACTTTGACTAAAGCTAATATATAACTATAATTAAAAACCGTACGAATTATCAAGGTAAGTTCTAAATTCTGTACATAATTTTCTATATGAAAAGTCCATGGAAGTCGTAAAGAGTTATTAAACTTATTATAAATTTAATATTGATGAATTAATTATCAAATACACTGTACAGTATTGATGCATTTATAACTATATCGGTATAAATATATATTTTATTTTTTATTTTGTCAGGATGTATTTTGTTTTGCCTCCTTTCAGTAAATTAATAACCATTTTAAATCTTTTATTTTCAACTTTTCAATATGCTCGTGCCCCTCACGCAAGGTTTTTACTCCCCTAGAGGGTGGGCCCCTCAGTTTGAGAAACACTGCACTAAAAGAATTGTAGTTTGTAACACTATGGTATTTTTTTAGCGGCAATCGAACGACAATGTTTTTTCCTTCAATTTAAAGGTTCATTTTTCAACATGGCGTTCAACATCATCATTGAACAATAATAGACTGCAAGCCATCAACTAAAGAATCAGAAAGCAAAGACGCAGAATGTATCGTAACGAAAATTCTCCGAAGATCAAAGAGGGAAAACTTGGATTCAAAGCTTCAGCCGTTTTCTACTATGGGCTCACCTTGACTATCCTGGACTGTGAATTTCGTTAATAAATTCGAAACAGAAATGACATTCACTTGTTCTTAAAAATATGGCTTTTATAGTTAAAAATAATTACGTTTTATGAAGTCTTAATTAGTTTTCCAGTGATTTAAATCATCTATTGCATATTACCTGACTATTCCATAATACATTCTATTTATCATTTTTTAAAAAATAATATTTTTGTAACAGCAAGTTAAATATTATTTCTTTACAGTCGTTTTTTGTATGTACCCATGATGATTTGGGAGGCTTTTATCAAAAACTCTAGTAAACTTATTTTTAGAAATGTATATAAATGGTATTCCATAATACTCGACTCTCATCTATATGAATATGTTTTAAGAAAACAAGTGCTTAAAACCTTACTTTTTCAAAAACTATTTACGTAACGAAAGTTATGGCTTACATCAAGAGTGGCCAACCCAAATGACCTTGCGGGCCACTTCGGAAAAACATTATAATCTCGCGGGTCGCACGTAAAAATATGTAACTTTATATCAGATTTGGAAACAAAAAAAAACATTTATTGGAGTTGAAATTTAAAATAGAATGAATTATTGTTTTCTTTATTTTTCATTTATACAGACATAGATAATATAAAATTGTTTACATAGTATAATAATGCAATGGTCAAATAATTTTTAAAATATTACAGTTCCCATTTTCTTGAAAATTACGGTGTTCCTTTTGAATTGATCTTTCGTTACTCACTGTTGAAATTTGATTGGGCTGTCATTCGCAAACGATTAGGTATACATTGCTCTTTATCTTAACCGTCCTGAATATTTTTTTAAACTTCAAAAAACATCTCTGACTACCTCTTGTTTTTTGGGCACTCTAAACAGTAAAGGAGGAGGAGAAATGAAAGTCACACACACAGAGAATCATGTACCATCCATAGGAAAGTATATGCATAGTGCAATTCGGAATTTATTAAAAAAGTAAATTATTATAGTAAAATCAAATGTAACTGTTTGATAAAATATAAATCTATTTTAATCTAAAGGACATTTCTATTACCAAAAAGGATTTATTTTAAAACAAGAACAGGTAACAGGCAAATATATTGCAGATTTTTTTTATATATAAATTTCCCCTCAAATAAATTTCAAAATGAAAATCTTTAAAAACCTGATATTTAAATTTTCTTTTTTAAAAAAAAAGAATCTGTGGGCCGCAATTTACGTACTGGCGGGCCGCGTGTTGGACACCCCTGACTTGCATAATAGATTAACTGAAGAGTTTCATTAGAGCCCTACGTATAGTCCTAAGCCCTATTTTACCTCACCCATCTTAAAACAATCCATGTTCATTCCAACTGATGACCCAAATTACTAGAGATCTCCCAAAATCGGCAACAAATCCCCAAAATGAAGCAAGATCCTCCAACAAATCACCACAAACCATTCTTATTTACCCATTTATGGATATGCTGGAGCCTTGCCTCTTTAACATCCTTCCTAGACATTTTGAAATCCACTCCCATGAGAGTACACAATGAGGGCGCAATGTCATTACGAGGCTTAAAAGGCGTCCCGACACAGACTGGTCCCAATTGTTCGGAAACCCTTCCCTTCCTTGGTAAGTAATGCCCTCTGTGGGAGCCCATCGGATCATTCAATTAGCAGGCTGGACCAGAAGCTGCTGTACGGTTCGATCTGCATTCAATCGCCATTTTGTGTTTGCCCTGATATTGAGCGAAGAAATGTTCCAAAACGTGCCAGTTGGTGCCTGGATTGTTTTCGGTTAGGTGAAACCACCTGGTCTCCACTGTTTTCGAACAATTAGATGCGAAAGCTCAAACTGAAGTTCTTGGATGTTTAAAGCAGATGTTCTAATTACTTTACTTTCTCTGTTACTATAAGTATTCTAAAATTACTTGCAGAATATGCTTTGGATTTTGGTTTTAATAGTTTAAAATTCTTTGAACTCCTATAGGACCAATTAATATAAAATGTTTTTTTGGCATAAATGTTTCAAGTAAACTATATATGTTACCCCATTAAAATATATAGAGTTCGGTTGTTTCATAAAATACCTTGGTATTTCATGAAATAACTGAAAAGTTAGTCCAAATATATTTTGTAGATTTATAAATTCATCCATTACCTAGGAAACTAAGTATTCTATGAATTAACGAATGGTTGAACGTTAAGGTAAAAAAGGAACAATACGGCATTAAAACACCAGTCTGTTGTTTCATACAGTAATGGATGATAAATAGTTGAACAATGCACATTTCATATTACGAATATAGATTAATTAATAAATAATAAAGAGAAACAAAATGTAAATAATATTTTTGATAGATTAGTTAAACAACAAAAAAATAAAATAACAGTATATAGCGCAAACAGTGAAAAAGCAATAATTATATTTAAATGTGTGTGTTTATGACTTATATAAATTACTAACCTTTACCCGACCACATTCCGTTGAGTCTGTTTTTGTGCGGTAGATAGGGACCGCATAAAAATAACCGCACAAAAAAATATTCAAAAATTTCACAAATTCTTACATATAACAAACAAATTCGTCGAAATACTGCAGAAAATTTTTTATGCAGTGGAGAGGGACCGCATAAAAAAAGTCGCACTTAGAAAATACGACAATCATTTACTAAATTTATGAGAAAGTACTTCCATGACAAAATAAATAATTAAATTACACATGGAAACATTTTTAAAATATTTAGCTTCGTATTGTATACACGGAGAAGTTTTCAAAATGCATATACATAATTCACTGCTACTCGTCGTAATTTAAAGCGCTCATGTTCTTGTGATGAATTAGCTCACAATCACTTGCGTCCCTTGAAGATACAATTTCCATCAATTTATTTTTTGGCACCATAAAGTAAGAAATAAGTTTTCGAACAAAGGTCGGATGGCCAGTTGCCTGTAACTGTCACGATAACCAGATATGCGTGATCTAAGCTCTTTTTGAATTTTAATACTTTCGGAATTGGTATCTGTTTAAGAAAATGCTTTTCCAATTTGTTGAAAAGCTTATCCCTGCATATATTTTATCTACTCTCGAAGAATCCGGTTCTTCTTGTCCGTCTACATAATTTATTAAATTATCGATAATGCCACAGTCATTTAAAGTTTCGTCTTCATTCTAGTTTGGGCTGTTGGCGCGTTGAGAGGAAGCAACTGAAAGTGCATTGTCGGGAGACTATTTGTTACAAATGAAGAGAGTTTCATGAAGTGTATATATGTACATTGAAGTGGCGTAACGTACACCCCTTCCCCATCCCCAGGACTCTAGGGATCCCAAGACGTGACGGATGACTTGTTCGTATTTACCTAATTTATAAAATATTAAAGGCAAAACGTGACTTTTCAGGGGGGCTAACATTCTCTGTTACGCCACCGATACATTGATAGAAAGCATTACATTAGTGCCAAAGCCTTTAAAATTCATATACCGCATAAAAAAGGATTGCACAGAAAAAAATAGCACAAAAATAAAATCGCATAAAAAAGGAACTGCACAAAAACAGGTTCTACTGTATTTCATGATATAAAAAAGATTAATTCCGATATATTAATCTTTATTAGTTAAAAACGCGAAAGTTTACAAAAAGTTATAAGTGTACAAACACTTTTGAGGGTCACTCTATATAAATAATATTCCATTATTCCATTTTATTAGATAAAAGATTCATAAATTAAATAATTACATCATGAGTTATTTATTATCAGCAAATGCAGTCTATTTCTTGCAGTTTGAGATAATCTGAAGAAAAAGTAAAAGTCTTTTCATTATAAAAAGATAATATCAACATCTCAAATTCAAATTGTGCAATTGATCAACATAAAACAATATTTAATCCGAAAAAGTACACTATTATCAGAATTTTACATATTTTCAAACAAATATTACTTTTATGTGAGATAAAATAGTTTTTTCAATACATACTGAAATATAACACTCAAAACTTTTATATCAGAACTAAATTACTGTATAAATTTCAACAAACCATTCTATAGGCATATAACAACGTACACATATACCACACAATTACAATTTTCCCAATATATACTATTTCACTATTTAAACATATTCCAAATAATAAACTTTAAATATAAAATAAGCAAACGTTTTCAATTAAATGAATTGAATATCATTTAAAAATTATTTCGGATATCATAATTACAATTTAAGTGCATTCAAAAGCTTTAAGTATATACTTAGAACTTTCAAACACGTTTTAATTGATTTAAACAAATTATTTATTGACCGTACTTGCTTCTATACAATTTCAATATATTACATTAATGAGAACTAAAGCATTCAAGATTTCCCTAATTCAAGTCGTACTTTGTACAGTTTTCATATGCAATAATGTTTCAGTTAATGGAATAGAAATTTAATTATAATTGTATTAATAAGTTTTCTAGGTTGTGTTGATTGCAGATTTACTTGAACAAAATGCTACATGATATTAGTAAATTCGTAATGTAATTCAAAATGGAAGCCTTTTGCAGCATTATTCTTCATAAGCTTATTATTAATGTGAACAATTTTTTACAATGAAAAGGAAGAGGAGATTTTTTTTAAAAAATTACAACGTCAGTATATATGAAACATTTTATTAAATCAAATAAAAATACACTAATTACGCTTACATCTCTTTTAATCATTTACTCAAAGTAATATTTTACGATTGAATGATATTTTTCTTCATCAATATATCCTTTTCTAACATACACCGGAAATTTCGGAGCAAAAAATATCCTTCATTTTGGACTTTACAGTAAGTGCTATATCTAAAGTATCAAGATTCGATCTTGTCTCCTCAATTGTCCAAAAAATATTACTCTTTGAAAAAACTCTTTCAACTACTGCATTTGTTTCAAGATAGCCCAACGTAAATTCGATAAAAATAACTAAATTTTCATATGGAATATGCTCATTTTTGAAATGGTTCAATATTTCCACCCATCTTTTATAAATTTCAATATGCTGATTTTCTCATTGTTCTAATTTATCAAAATTTAAATATACACTCACGGACAAAATATTTAGTGCACTAAAGAATCGTCAACATGAAAAGAAATTTTACATACGTAATGACTACTTTTATATAAGTAAATGATTAGAAAATCAAAGAAAAATAATAATTTATTTCAAAGAAAAAGGCAAAAGAACGTAGGATTTAATACCCTGTTGAACCCCCTCTAGCGCGAATGCACGATGCGATACGATTGAGCATTTAGGCATACAAGTTCTGTATGATGTCTTGAGACATTCCGTTCCATATTTGATGCAACATTGCTTCTAGTTCGTTCAAACTCGTGGTATGCCCAACTCACCGTCTCAAATGATGCCAGATAAGCTCGACTGGAGACAAATCTGGGGATTGGGTAAACCAAGGAAGGGTAGTAACCATGCAGAGACAATCTTGTGATACCCTTGCCATGTGAGGCCGAGCATTGTCTTGTTGAAAAATGGCTCCTGGGAGCCGTTGCATGAGTGGCAACACATGTGGTTGCAGGGTGCCAAGGGCATACCGCTGGGCTGTCATGGTGCCACTGATCAATACTAGCGATGGCCGTGTATTGTAGGCAATGACACCCCATACGATCGCACCAGCTGTGGGAGCGTTGTGTCGCTGTAAAGCAAAGGCAGGATTGAGGCGTTTATCACGGGGTCTCCACACACGAACACGATTGTCATCACTGCTGAGATTGAATCTGGTTTCCTCGTGCATGGCACTACTCCAAACGGAGGCATCGATGGGTGGGCGTCAAGGACAGCACACGTAATGTGCACCGCGATCGTAAATGTCCTTCATTCAGGCGCCTTCGTATGGTTCGAGAAGACACAAGGGCCCCTAGTGAAGGTGCTACCTGTGCCTGGATGGTGGCCGATGAAGTAGTTGGCTGTACACGCGCATTTCTTACGATGTGACGGTCTTCTCGATGACTGGTCTGTCGAGGGCGTCCTGAGCCTGGTCTTCGTGTAAATGACATCTCTCGGATCCACTGGTCCCAACACCTCCTCACAACACAATCAGAGCGGCTACTCGCCTAGCTGATCACCCAGCTTAAATCAAGTGGATGATTCTCCTCCTCCCCTTCAATCTCAAACTGCAACAGTTGCTCATATTTTTTTCGAAAACGGCGTAATGGCATGTCTACCTCAGCTCTTTCTTTGTAAAAGATTCAGCACACTCAAACAAGTTTGGGTTACCTGTTTTATACTCCACGGAGAATGACGTTAAACGCCCTCAACCGGCTATACGTAATGCGCAATACGCTGCATTTCTGATCTATTACATATCTCCCCGACATGTACCTTCATGCCAAGTTTAATTGCGATCCCGCAATTATTTCTTTGTTCGCTAATTTTATTGTCCATGAGTGTACATTCAGTCTTCTCACTTCTTCAAACAGACAATTGTCATCGATTTTAATATCAGGCATTTCTTTCGATAAAAACTCAATACAATTTTCTATACCTACCCAATTTACCTTCGATGAAATCAAAAAACATCATTAAAAACTGTTATTTCCTGTGGTATTTGTTTCACACCCTTCTTCGATATATTGGAAACATGTTTAGTAAAAATTCTGCACTTGCATGATAAACTTTTCCGCTATACACCGGTTTTATTCTTTAAGGTATCCGACTAGGTTCGGAGATAAATTTTTCAAAAATTGATTTTCTGAATAATTTTATTGTTTTAAAGAACACAAATATTCTTAAAAAGTCATAACTATTAAATAACTAACATGTATCGCCCTTTTTCTTTTTTTTAAAAAAAAATATTCTTAGGAAAATTTAATAAAATTTTTTAAGTTAAGAAAAACGTGATAAATAAAAATAAAATGCACATTATGCAATTTTAATGTCATTGATATACTTCTTGACCCCTCTGAAGTGTCACAAACCGCAGGATAAAAAAAAGTTTAAGAAATAAATATTTTATTAGCATTTAAATTTGTTGGTCATGATTTTTCGTCAAAATTACTGCATGTTTTAAGCTAAAAATGGCTGTAGAATGTGATTAAATATAGTTGTCTTAAGACCTGCGATTTGTTACACCCTGAAGGGCCCATAGCATATATGTTATAAAATCCATTGCATTTGAATGAATTATTTAAAAGATATCCCGTTTTTCGTGTACAAATTATCATAAAAAGTGCATTCTTCAAAAAACGAATTAAAACAATATTTTTATTAGTTAGATAAAGTAAATGCTATAAAAAGAACTTAAAAAACTCTCTAGTTTTATGTATTAGTCCTTCTTCCTGAATAATTAATTTCTTTTTTCCCTAATAACCCAAACAACACTAAACATCAAACACCTAAAAAGCACTTTTTCAACCTAGTCGGATACCTTAAATCTAATAATTTTCTTTTTGCTACTAATTTTTATTATTACAATTTTTTCTTCAAATCCTGATTTTTGCTGAAGGTCAAAATCGTTCAAAATAAAACTAACTGAAATATGTGTTCACACACACACCATCAAACTTATGAATCATTTTGTGGAAAATAGATGCCTGATTATGTACAAAATACATTAATATCTCCAATAATTTATACTGTACCAGCACATGACGCTTTAACAGTTAGGCCTGGCATCTCTGAATACAGAGATTAGCAGATTAGTTTTAAAATATTGAAAAGAAGGACATTTTTCAAGGAAGGACAGAACCTATAGACAAAGACCATCCTCCCTAAAGAAGGAAGACTTGTCACCTTATTATTATGCTCTTTCTCTTTGGCTTATATAAAATACTTTATTATGTATCTTTGCAAATTAATTGCCAAACCTACCAGCTCTTTCAACTTTAGTTCATAACAAAAATAATTTTACTATTTCGTTTTATTGGTTTCTAAAAAGAAAGGCTGATTTAAATGAGAATGTTAGATAATTATGTGCAAAAAGTAATAGTCAAAAGTTGTTATGTTCTTTACACACAAACACGAATTTAAAATAAGTTGTTATTTTTTTCAAAAACGTTTGAAAATAATAAATTGAAGCTTATGTCAACTGAGAAATAAATCATTTTTACTTATTTGTGTAGCAGTATTATAAAGTTATATATATTTAAAATATTTATTATAATTATAAACCTCAACCAAAAAACAGAACTGTTCATATTTTTAAAATAATTAATAACAAGGAAAATTTGTTTTTCTTCGTTTTATTGTTTCCCTGTATACGCATTTCCTAATAACAGAAAAAAGAAAGTTTTTAACTTTATTAAATCTATCAAATTTTAACTATTTAAAAAATAGCAAAAACAGAAGACAACGAGAAACTTTGATGCGATAGGTACCGCAAATATATTTATGTAATTTTAACAATTATTGTTACGTGTTCTGTGTACACAAATTTTTCTTCAGCTGTTTTAGAATTTCTGACTTTTTACCAACAATTTTAATAAGTCATCTAGTAAGTAGCGTAAAAGTTGAATTAATATTAAAAGATTTTTAATGGCATCGTACACTAGAGATTACTTTATTGCATAAATATAAATGTACATTGAACTGTAAGCAGATTTTACTTCTAAGTGTAAATCTAAAATTCGATTCAGGGTTGTCAGGAATGAATGACCCGATTACAAAATTTAATAATTTCCGGATGAATAAACAGAAAAGGATAATTAAGATGTCATTGTAAAGATAAAACATGAAATTTTTTTGTAAGTAACGTTTCTTGACTTTAAGTAAAACATGTTTTCACAAATGTTCAATGTGACTTCCTTTAGTCACCGGTACAATATCATTGCGAACCTGGTCAAACTGGACTTGCCTGTACACAGGCATCCAATTTCCTGGAATTGTTTATACCATCTTCTTATACTGTTAGATGTCGGTGTATTTCTATGGTATTTTCTCCGAAATTCACGCTGAACCCGAATTACTGACAGACTTTTTGCAAACGAGAGCACACAAAGTGCCCTCCCCCCCACCCCCTACGATGCCTTTTCGACTTCTGTTCACAATTACAACCTTGCTGCCACCTATTTGGCAAAAACAATGTTACAAACTCAAAATTTCATATTTTATCTTTTCAATGACATATTTGAATGATCCTTTTCTGTTTATTCATCTGGGAATTATTAAAGTTTGTAATCGGGTCATTCATTTCTGATAACCCTGTATATATTTAATTTTTTTTTATGAAAAAAAATCTGAAATAAGTGCAGTTTTGCCATCGTCTATAATAATGTAAAAGTGGGTTTTTTTCCCACATTCATTTTAAATTCATTTGTTGCTATAATTTTATATGTAAATAATATAAATAAATATCTCCTCATATATATTCAGCAATCGTAAAACGTTAAGGAATAAAAATGCACACTTAATATTCAGATATATAAAATATTAAGCAAACAAAAAAAGAAAAGAAAATATTCAAAAGAAACTCTCTCACGTATTTCTAAATAAAAAAAATCAGATAAAGAAAAAAAATATTAAAAAAACTTTATCGCTCTATCGATTTTCTTTTACATTTCTTCAAAATAAACAATTTATGCAAGCTAAGCCAAAAACATTTCGCCCTAGCTACATTGTATATATTTCGATGGCAGCAGGTGAAGTTTGCGCCAGACATATAACAAACAGAGAAAAACAAAGAAAAATTACTCTCTATTCTTCGCAAAGGTTTGCAGTCCTATGATAGATTTGCGCATGCGTCAGCAAAGTCCGAGAGATGAAGTTTCTGGATTTATTTTTAGAACACTTGGGCCGAAAATTTTCCGTCCCAGAACATTCTAATATTAGGAAACAGGAAAATGCTTTTAGCCGGAATGCTTTAGATTTTCCACCCTCCCAACTCTGCGTGTTGGAGCCCCACCGAGGATTTTTATTTTAAACATTTTGCGAACAATGCGAAATGCTTCGATCGTAACTGTAACGAGGCCTGATCAAACATTGTAAGACGGAGAGGAGTTACATCGGTTTTACTAGGCGGGAAAACTCGGAAAATGAAATCGATGTTTGCCGTTGTGTGGGAATGTTTAAAAAGTTCAGGATCCACGCTTCGTTTGAGTTGCATGCTGGGGCTTATACAGGTGGATTCGGCTTCTGGGCGTTGTAGACTATTGACAATCTAGCCTTGGTTGTTTTTATAGTGCTTGAGCCTTTTTTCCAAAAAAAATAAATAAATAAATAAAATACATTCATTAATTTGAAACGAATCTAGCAGAATTTTTCATTATTATAAGAATGAAATATGATGATATGTATGTATATATAAGATGTATAATATCCAAACGTATAAATATCCAAATATGTATAAATATTGTAAATATCGAAAGATGAAAAATATTCAAAAATGTAAAAACTGTATAAATATCCAAATATATATATAACTATCCAAATATATATATAACTATCCAAATATATATGTATAAATATATAAGATATATAAATGTGTATAAATATCCAAAGATGTATAAATATGTATAAATATCCAAACATACATAAATATGTATAAATATCCAAAGATATTGAACGTGTATAAATATCCAAAGATGTATAAATATGTATAAATATCCAAAGATGTATAAATATGTATAAATATCCAAAGATGTATAAATATCCAAAGATGTATAAATATGTATAAATATCCAAAGATATTGAACTTGTACAAATATCCAAAGAGACTGAATGTGTATAAATATCCAATGATGTATGTATAAATATCGAAAAGTGATGTATAAATATATCCAAAGAGGTATGTATAAATATCCAAAGAGGTATGTATAAATATCCAAAACTGTATGTATAAATATCCAAAAATGTATGTATAAATATCAAAAGATGTATAAATATCGTAAATATCGAATGGTGTAAAAATATGTATAAATATCCAAAGATGTATAAATATTGTAAATATCCAAAGATGTATAAATATTATAAATATCTAAAGATGCATAAATATAAAAGAACCCATAAAAGTCAAGTTCAAAAACATAAAAGTCAAACAAAATATATTGATGACATAAAATTTGAAGTTTTTCCTAATCTAAAAGGTAGTACGTTATCATACAAAAAAATATTGTTAACATAAAATTTTAAGCTTTTCCAAATCCAAAAGGTAGTGCAATCCAAAATTAAGTGCAATCTTTATGTACAAAAACAAGTTTTTAAAAATTATTGAAAGGAAGAATTTTTAAGCGCATACTTTGGGAAAGTTAAGGCTGCAGTGATCTTTAGACAATCTTTACAAGTTGATTTAGGTAATATTTTTAAAAGATCACATGGGTAAACAAAATCCTTATATGTCAAGTAAAGTTCCAGTTAAATAAACAATTATTTTGTAATATTCATTATACAAAAATCCTTACTAATTTTATGTGTTCAGTTTCAAATATCTATCTAATAAAAGTTTTTAAAATTCTACTGATGACATTATTAATGAATCCTTGTCATCTTAAGAGAGTGATTCCTTTATTGTTTGATATATTTATAAAAAGAACTAAAACTTAGTATATTCATCAGACCGAGAAATTTGCGTGGAGCTGATACAAAATAAATTTTGTAGAAGAAACCGTAACATATATAACACTAATTTTAAGAATCTAAACAGTTCTAATCTTTAAAGAATTCTAATTATGTTTTAAGCTCTCAATCTAATTATCTACTATCAATCTGTATCTTTTATTTCACACTCCAAGATCCGTTAGAAACAACCTAATTGATATATTTCGAAAACGAATATGCTAAATTCATGCGATATCACATACACATGATGCTGTTTCTTATTCTCAAAAGACCTGGCATATGTCAGATCAGCTCCAGAAGGTTGTTGACCGCCAAAAAAACAATAACAATAAAGGGATCGTACGCTAAGTCCCTCTTAAAAAGTCCTACGCATCCCAGAATGTTATCCGGTGAAGCTGGATGGTCACAGCATTTTATACAAGTGGGGTGGATTTTCCTGCCACTATCATAGGAAAGACATTTCAGGTGCTCACTTGTTAGTCTAGCCAGAACAGCCTGGGAGCCCCGGTCACGTTTGGTTTACAGCAGACAGTCAAGTGATGTTTTTGTATACCGTTGGGGAGTATGTGTAGAATACACACCACACACATATTAAATTTAATTTAGTTCTTTCATTTGAGTGTAGTTCTTGATAATTAGGCAATGTGTCAGTAGCCGTTTCAATCTCACTACCGTTTTTGGTCAGTTTATCAGCTACCTCACTCATTGCCTCTAATGTTAACACGTGGTGGAATCCATTGGAGGTGGACGTTGTGGGTCTGAGAGATCTTCCTCAGTTTGAGCAGAATAGAAACGCTGGTTTCATCGTTTACGGAGGACCAGCCATTAAAATGTTGTAGTGCAATGCAGCTGTGTGCGATAAAATCCATAGTTACCCCAAAATCACAATCGTAAGACGTGATAGCTTCAAGCCCTTCATTAATCGTCATTAACTAGCTCCTGAAGACAGATCAAGTATCATACACACATGATAAATGCAATCCAGTAATTCAGGCCGATAAGTACATGCGCTTCGCTATTGCCAACTCTTGCTTTTTACCGAAACTTGCTTTTTTAGAAACATTCATTAATTTTATAAAGTATAAATATTAAAAGTTTGCATTGATTTTGTTCGTTGAATCCGCGTTATTCAATGGTTCTCGTGTAGTTCATGAAAAAGAAAGTGAAATATATCTTTAATATCTTTACCCACTTGAAAAAAAGTTGATATTATTTTCAATAACTCAAAGGAATCTAAATTATGATATTGATAATTTAATAAATTAAGGTAGTTACTTTAGTTAATTAACGTTTAATATTTAAACTAATTATATAGATTGAATTTTTCTTTCGCATTTCTGATATTAAAATTTTAAAAATTTCAAATTTCGTATAATTTTACGGGAAAATACTACAGTCTTAGTGGCTTAAAATTAGGCCCCTGCTGCTAAATGAGTCTAACAAAGATTTAACGATATAAATTCTCTATACATCTTTTTTCAAGCAATTCCTCATAATAGGAATATATTCAATATCAAACTTACGATAGATTAAAACAGAGCTTTAAGGGGTCATGCAGTAATTTGAAATGTTTAATTCTTGACCCATTGAGATCACGCGGAAAAACGTTATGAACAGTTTGAGTGAAATAACCATAGACTCAAAAGAAAATTGATCAAAATCGTGAAAATTATTCGACATGGCTTTTTCAGCTATATTATACTAAAATCGACACAATTGAACCTTACTTTTTTAAAGTATAACAGCGACATTCTTCAGATTTTGGAATTACAAAGCCATTGAAGCACTTCATCGAAAATGATTAATGAATTATAATATAAAAAAAGGGTTTGCAGATTAATTTTCCACCTTTTCATTGTTGTATTAAAAACAAGAATTGTTTCTTTAATGTATCCGACTACGTGCGGTACCGTGACTTTAAAAAAGCTCATAATAATATAATTTAGAGTCACTTAGATTAGAATAAATGTATAAAATTGTTTTAAATACATTTTGACAAAAAAAAACTTATTTCAATACAATATTTCGGCAAAAAATTAACTCAGAATAACCTTTTTTCAAAATGTTCTCCTTTTGTGAAACATGTTTCTATTACAGTAATATTCTGCCTGCATATAGCTCAGACCTCTGTACAGAGGCTCAACAAGAACTTTTGAAATATATAACTTAGAAGTGGGTTTATCCATGTTTTTCAACAACAGAGAGGAGAAATTTTAAGAAAGAAACGCCGATAATTATTTCAAATGGTTGTAACTCTGAAAATAATGTGGATTTTTCAAAATTCATAGTTGAGCCTCTGTACAGAGGTCTGAGCTATATACAGGCAAAATATTTTTATAATATAAGCATTTTTCACAAAAGGAGAACATTTTGACAAAAGGTTATTCTAAGTTAATTTTTAGCCGAAATATTGTATTTAAATATTTTTTTTTGTCAAACTGTCCTTAAAACAATTTTATACATGTATCCTAATCTAAGTGACACTAAATATCATGAAAATTATCCATTTATGCGCCTTTTTAAAATAATGGTTTCGAACGTAGTCGGATACCTTAAGTAAAATTTGTAATTTTATATATTTCAAAGCGTTTTTATTTGATTTACATTTAATTTAAATAATACAGAGGAATTCGATAAACTGAATTAATCAAAATTCGTATGCCTAATTTTTAGAGAGGAACATATTCTAAGTAACCAAGTATCTTAAGCTTTGAATGTTTCTATGCACTTTTAGTATATAAAATAAATTCCTTTAACAAAGCACAGAAAATGTAGAAAAATAATAAAAGTTGTCCTTCCAATGTAAAGAGAATTTTAAAAGTTTTTATTTAAATGTTCCATCTATATGTTGCACAAAATGTGATCAATCGGATATCTGTAATATTTTCAAAATTAGTGTTTATTTGAGGAACGTTCTTCAGAAAAATTCTTCAAATAGGACAAAAATCCTAAAAATAGGAACAATAATTAAATAAATATGTTTTACTATATTTTATTTCACTCGCAATAGAATGACACTTCAAGAAAAAGAACCCGTGCTATTTATTGCGTGTGAAAACTAAGATTGTTCAAAATGCATTGATGATAGACATCTCTGATGATTTCTGATGTATATGTCGCAGGGAAATAACGAAATTAGGAATTTGATCAAATCCCTAAGAGATATGATCAATTGACGGGAGATGTGAAAATAACGTCTCTTCAAGGTCCTTTCTCAGATGAAAGTAGGCGATTTTATCAAATCTCTGGACTGTTTCGGTGAAATGATAAAATGAACTAGTCAGAATTTGCATTGGCAAAATGTTGTCCAAGGGAGAGGCACCTGGGAGGGGGGTCGAGTCCTTGTACTTCCTAACCAAACAGGCAGTACTATCAATCCCCCCAAATATCAACCTCATATCTTTAAAAAATGGCACCATAGGATCAACATGGGATTGATATTTTAGTGTATAAACCCTCCCCTGCGCAAAGCAGGTCATCATTAGAGAAGAAACTATTAAGGGGGGACAAGCCAAGTCAATCGACGCCCCCGTACTCTTCCCCGTTTTTCTGTTACACATTTCCGTCCCTTTGCACGAAATCACTCCCACAAATATCCAGCAACAGAGATGAGAGATGTTACACACCAAAAAATACCAGCCTAATTTTTTAACTATTTGTTCATTAGTTTCGAATAAATAATTTGTATTTCATTGACTATTGTTCTGTTACTTACTTCTACGTTTAATAATGCACCCTATTTGTTAAATAAACACTTTTAAACTCTTGACAATATTATTTCATCATTTCACTCAAACAGGTCAAGGATTTGTTCAAATCCCTTACTTTCATCAGGGAAATGACTTTGAAGAGTGTTATTTTAACATCTCCCGCCAATTGATCCTATCCCTTATGTATTTGATCAAATTCCTAATTTCATCTACTACTGATACAATAAAGAATATTTTCTGCGAACCGAATTACTTTGCCCAACTAAGTGGGAAAGGTGCGCCATCTGCTACCAGTAATCTCAACTAAATTTCTAGAAATGTAAGATATCGAAGGAAAAGTTAATACATATAAATAAAGGATATTTTCACGAGTATTAAACAGTTACTCTCTCTCTCTCTATGTGAGACATACTAAGTACCGTTTTCATTACTTTATCATTGTATTTTAAAACAATATTTAAATTCTACTCCATAAGGAACAATACTTATGGATATTCATAATTTCACCATAAATTTTTCATGTTTTTTTCTCTTTAAATCTTTCTAATCTTGATAAAATTTAAATTTGTCTACAGCAATAAAAATAACATGAATGATTTAATATTTCAAATAAAGAGCATAATTTGTTTTATATATTTCCTACATTTTATTCTAAATTTCTTGAGTATGTGTGTGATTTCACTTTATTTTCAAAATATATTTTAAAAATTTTTCTTTAAGTTTTAATCGGACATACATATTTTGATTTATATGTAATCAGGAATAGATAAATTTTGACTGAAAATGATGTAAAATTGCTTAGAATTTTATAAAACTTCTTTATATTTTTAACTTGATAATTTAAACTACAAATATGTATCGAGTAGAAATGATAAGAGTAGGGAATTTAGTATATTTAAACCTTTATTTTGATAAAACGAATTGTTGCACTGTAGCTTTAATACTTAAACTTTCGAAAATCCAAAAAGCTTGAAGTTACTGGAAAAAAACTTATCATCTTAGTATAATTTTTTTTTAATATTCACTTCCTTATTTTTTCTCACAGTCTTATCTCATCATCTAATATCCGTATATATTTTAATTTCGCATTATCGTGTATTTTAAAAATTAATGATTAATTTGCTACTAACCTGTTACATTATAAAGGGAAGTGACAAAGTATCATTATATATATATATATAGATAGATAGATAGATAGATAGATAGATAGATATTGTAGATAAATTTCACTTAAAATTATTTTTTAAAAAGGATAGAAACTGCTAACGGTTTATAAAAGTATGATAATTTGAGGAAAATATTGGAAATAGCATTACATTTTTAGTACAAAGTCAATTTTTTTCGAATTTCATCATTCAGTTAATTATATATTTAATGTTATTCAAATACTTATAACAATCATCGTAAAATCCGACTTATAACGCGCACTTTTAACACAAAAAATGAGATCGAAATTTACTGGTGAGTGGTATGCGCCGAGTATAAAAATGATAGCTTTAGAAATAAAATTAAAAAAAGAGATGAGTATAAAAAAAAAAATAGACTTCTACATACATAGTAATCCTGTTTATTTAAAAGAAATTTCATACCTAAATTTTTATGTATATATAAAGGGTTGTAGTTCCAGGGGAAAAAAAACTATTTTTTGAAAACCGAGTAAAGTACTTGTAACGGGTTCTATTCGAGTTTCTTCTCATCCTCTTGGGGAAAATACTCTTTTTAACTGTGATTTTAGTTGAAAACCGCTTTCCCAAGAGATTACTTGATTTTATGTAAATGCAAATTTCTATTAAGTGCTAATCGTGGCGTAGGCAGAGCGATGTTGAGAATTGATACAAAGCGTAAAACATAGTTTGAGTGACCGGTGGTCTCATTTCGAAATATTAATTCCAGAAAGAAGGATTCTGAGAAAGGAAAGCCGTCCTCCTTACAGCTGATGATTAAGCAAGTTGGCAGCAAGAATTTTAAAGAGAAAAGTTATACATAGGTAAGTGTTTATATTTCTCACACGATTAATAAGTTTTATTGCTCCTCTCGGGCGTAGTTAGTTATCAGTGGGCATTCTCATGAGTGTTAAGGGCTAAATAAAAGCGGTTGACTTTAAATAATGCCTGTTTCTTATTCGAACCCTCTCACTCATGCGATCGAAGGATCGTGACTAGGGATTGCAATACCGGGATACCGAATACCGGTATTTTCTGCCATTTGTACAATTTTGTAATACCGGTATTTACAAGTTTAAATACCGGTTTTTCGGTATTTACTAGATTTTTTTTTTTAAATTTTTCAACCATATGTGTTCAGGGATCGCCAGCATAGCAAAACAGAATAAATTTTTGTTTTTATCCTATTGTGTTAACTATGGCACCATACTTTAAACATTTATAAATGAAATAAATTTACATCCATTTCAGAGAAGGGGAAAATATTAAACGTCTTTATTCCGCTCACTCCGTTGTTCTTATTTTTATTTTTCTTGCCGGTTCTACAGTTCTAAGGCAACTCATTAGATCCATCATTTGATTTTTTTTCATTGCCAGATTCAACAGGATAAAAGACTACTAATCTGAACGTAAAAATACACACGTAAATTATTTCTCTGACAAATAGAATTAAATACATTACTATTAACTAAATTTTCAATAAAAGAGGAATACCACATATCCAAGTTCATCTGCCTGCCTTCATCCATTAACACCTGTTACTACAATGTCTCCCTAACGGGCGGAATTAATTAGACTGTGAATGCAAAGTTGCATCGTACAATCAAGAGAAGTTATATAAAATATGTTAATCGTCCGAGGCCAAAACTATCCTAATACACCTCAGAACGGTACTGCATTCGCGCAGGATTCGTAGTCTGATAATCGTATCTGAGAAACCAAGGTTGTACTTGTGAAGAAAATGCGCAATATTTCGATATTTTTTTTAATTGGTAAGTTTGTTATTCACATTGTATTTGCATAACATACTTTAAGGCTCAAAATATTTTTTAGATTCATTACATAAGTATATACTCATAAAACGGTATTAAAACCGGTATCCCGGTATTAAGTTCTATGAAATACCGAATACCGGTATTGAACTTTTGGTCCGGTATTGCAATCCCTAATCGTGACAGTCTTCAAAACATAATGGCATTACACACGTACACAGTTCAGGTTTCTTCATAATAAATTATAGTTTAAAAAAACTAATAAACACACGTGTTTTTTAGTTGTTGTTTTTTTAAACTATAATTTATTTTTCATTTTTTAGTTTAGTAAAAGCCTGTTTTTTAGTTTTTAAAACTATCATTTATTCTTTGTTGAATTTATCCTTGAGTTTGATATTTGAAGCCAGGAATTATGTGGATCCTGGAATTAGTCTTGCTCTTCGATGAATATTAATTAATGGGTCTGAAGGGTATTTATTCTCTCCGCTTAGGAGGCCTCGGATGAGCCCCCTATCGTTGAATTTCAAAAATTTCGTCTCTATAGATACAGGTCTAACTAATAAAAGTGTGTTAAGAAGAAATATTAAGTATCAATCGTATTATATCAGCTTTTAAACGTATTGCGAAATGTTAATTCGTATCATCACTTCTAAATATATTGCTTTACCAAAATAAAAAAATATTTAGCATTTCGGACATAAATTATTTTTATTCCCGTTTGCGGTTTTAGGGTTGTACCTTAATCTTTTAGGCGCTAAATCTGGAATTAGTCGCCAAATCAGAAAATGTTTATGCAATTACTCCCCAAATCTGGAAACGATTTAATGAATAGGTCGTTAAATCTAGAAATCCTTATATTCCTTAGTTATTAAGACCCTAATCAGGACAATGAAATAAAATTATGAAATTATTGTACTGTCATCAGTCCCTGACAAGTGTGCGAAATTTCGAATCTGACCTTTTAAAGTGGGTAAAAATCGAGTTCAAAGATTCCATTACATACAAGTGAAACTTATAAAAACATGTTAAAAAAGGGGTGCGCGTTATATGACTAATACGACTAAATATACGGCGAATTATAAGGCTAAAAATTAAAAATTGCAACTTGAAAGTTTTGGTGCGTGTTATACACCGGATTTTTTACGGTAAGTATTTAATTTTAATTTTATATTTAACTATGAATGCCGACAATGGAATGCATATTAAATTATAAAAAGCAAAATAATTAGAATTTAACTATAAATCATAGAGCACGTTACACAGAGAGAATAATAATATAAGAACAACAGTAATAAATATATAAAAAGTTCTAAGCGAAAACTTTTCCATGTCAGTAAAGTTATACATTTTGCAATGCACATATTTATAGTCATTGCTTTTAAGAAAAAAAATTTCTTTTTCAATTACCTTTAAAGAATGAATTCATCTTTTAATAAAAAATTTAACAATATGTTTCATATGTCAAACGATCGAATTTACTTTCCCGCTCTGATCACACAAGGCGATTGTTTTTCCCTTGAAAGATTATTATATTGGCAGCTTCAACGAATAATTTTCGCCAAATTATTAACCTTCTGCCGAAATTTTAGGTGAAAAAATTGTTGTGTATCCAAAATATTTATAGAAAAATGGAAAATTATAAATACATAGTTCTTCTCATGATAAACAAAGCAGCTTCACAACTGTCGTAGAATTCTTGATTATATTTCAGTTCTTCTTCTTGAACTCTAATATAATGTACTATATTACGACAGCCGACTGGTAAAAAAATTTTTGTATAATTTATTCCAATGTGAAATATAAGAGAAATGTATCTCTATTTGAATACATTTTTGAAAATTCAGTTCATTATTGTGAGGAAAAAAAGACACTTGAAAAATGGTTAGGTAAAATTCGTTGGTACATAAAACAATAGCCCGCGGTGGGTTTTTGTTTCTAAAAAATAAAACATCTTTGTCAAGTAACAATGAAATTAAATAAAAAGAAAGTCGGAAGTTTTCTTGGCGGAAAGAGTTGTGCTGCCATCTATTAGGAGTTAAATAAAATAAAATTTATGCCTCAAAGACTGGGACCAACTTATACAATTATTTTTTATTCATTTGTACTGAATAGGGACATAACACAGTTTCATAAAACTTTTGTAAAAACAAATTTATGGTGTAAAATTAGGAACTCAGGAATTGTTCTGTTATTCGCATACTTCAAATGCAAATGACTTCTATCTTAAGCCACAGAACCAGAATACGTTACGAAATATGTTGCATTAAAATAGGATTTTAGTACTTAAGAAATTTGAACTATTATTGTAACAAAAATTATTATAAACCTTACAGATTTATCTACCATCTTAATAGAAAGTATCTGCATATCATATGTATCAGAATATTAATTTAAAAATTAAACAATCCCCAGTTTCTTGTATGAAATACGAGAATCTTCGGAAAAAGGAGTATTTCATGTTTTTTTGCAAATGTCCTATAAGACATCTACTTTTAAGTTGAGAATGATCATTTCTTTAATCTAAAATGTAGATTGCCTTACGTACAAGAATATAGAAAGGTAGTTGTGTCAAAATAGAATCATGCATTTCATATATACACATTCGGATTTTAACGATAACAGAACACCTTTCTTCCTTCACGACACATGTACCAACAGAAGATTCATCAGTAACTTACATTTTTCAGATAAAATAGAAATCTGAGAAGCGTGTGTAATTTTATATACTATGGTTAACATAGTAGGAATTAAAGGTTAAATTTAAAGAAGAAAATTTAATTTTAAATCGTGAAAATGATCCTCAAAATTTTTATGATTAAATACTTACACGTAATTTCCTTGTATTCCCATTAATGGCATATGGAGAAACTAAAAATTACAAGAATCGAATGAAGTAATACTTTTTATTTTGCAAATTCATGTTATGCTATTATTAATAAATGTCTTTGTGTTTCACTGGATATAAACCTCATCAATATATTCGACCCAAATGCGGAACATCCATTCCAACGAACCACGGTATCCAACACATTTTGTACCATACATAGAACAAAATGTGTTAGATATCGTTCAAAGGAATCCGAGTACCGTGATGGGAGTTTGAGTCACTTGTGGCGCATCCTCACTTAGACTATTGTCTCGCAATGATCCATATTCCCACAAATTGTGATACAAATTAGTGCATCTCTCTGTGGGTACTTTTCGTGATACAATTTTTCTTTCTGTATCTGCTCATGCATTTCCTTCTGCAAATCCGAAAATCAGGTGCATATCTGCAAGCTCGGTGTTTGTAAAATATTCCACACTCCTCTGCAGCGATGACAGCTCAAAAGACTGCGGTAATGCAGGTCTGTTTCCTTAAATGCTCTTGTGAATAACGCCACCTAGTGCCGAACGAAGACGTTACCAACCATGGGTTGTTATGCAAATCTGAATCCTTGTGATGTCCCCTAAAGGTTTGTCACAATGATCCTGGGACACCCTGTATATTTTACTTTCATTAAAAAAAAAAGGAACAAAACACAAAATAAGTTCAGAAGAAATATTCAAAGGAATATTAAAATCAGTTGAATCAAATGGGCAAAGAAAATGTCCATAAAACACTCGTTGTTGAAGACGGATATAATTTATCTTCTAATAATATTCGTTAAATTAGTAACAGTACAGTGATTAGAAGAAAAGTCAATGTGCTGCAATTGGAAGAACCAATTTTAGTTTGCTTAAATATTCGCTTACGTTAAAATAATTTCAAATACCTGAGAAAAAGGTAGCATTAATAAAAATAAGTCGTAGCTCTGAATAATGTAACGAAAATGCTCTTTTTTTATACGTAAGAATAATTTTGTGACGTTTCCACACGTCGTGATAAGTATTTGTACTTAAAGATGCTAAAAAGTAAGGTTAACAATTGATAAACAAATCTATTATGGTAGAATAAAGTTAATTGCAAATACCGATAAATTCTTCCGAGTTCTAAATAGATTAAAATAATATCCACGAGATTCGAGTGTTATCTTAACCAAACCAATCTCACAGAAATTATTTTCGTTGAAAAATGCATCAAACTTGAAAGAAAAACCTGATTTTAAAGTTACGAGAAAGCAATTTGTCAGAACCTGAGCAACAGTACAATCCATCAGAATTTTTTTTCATTCGTTTAAAATAAAAATTAGATACTTCTTGTTTTCTTTCCGATTTGAATTTAAAAAAAAAACATCCAAAAAAAAAAATTTTTTTTTAAGTATGATAATGCGGTTTTTAGTTTTTTGAGCCTGTGGCTTTTGCAATCTTTTTTTAGTGATTTTCTTTGAAAAAGATTACAATCTTTTACATATACCATAACGGTAGATCGTATTAAATTTTCGTAATTTCCTGCGTTATGATCTCTTAGATTTTACACAGGATTTCATTTCAAAGGAAAATAGGGCAGAAAATTTATTTTTGTATTCTTTAAATGGAGCCGTACAAAATATATTGAATAAAATACAATAAATATTGTTACGAATTTTGTGTAATGAATGCTTAAAATAGTGTAAATAATTTATATCTGGATGTATAGTTCGTTATTATTATTTTCTGTCGTAATTACTTTATTTTAAAATTGTAATATTCACAATCAACGCCATTCCTTATATATTAATGACGATTCAATGAAAACTAGGCCAAATGTTGGTGATACATCCAAGTTGGCATCATTTTTGGTAACCATTTTCGCTACTTGGAGACGACCATGTTGGTGACCATCTTTGGCGAGTTGGCGACCAAATGAAAGCTGGAAATTACTGGAGAAATCTATTGACATCACACTCTGTGACGTAAGCGGATATTTCTCGCAAAATCCGTGCAGACCATAAATAGGAGCCACTCGCTGAAGTTGAGTTAGTATTGTTTTAACCCTTAAAGAGTCGACTAGCGATCAGTGGCTACTATCGAGCGAGTGCTTGCGAAAAATGTTATGTATTTGCACTTTCAGACACTGCTAGTTGTGTCTGAGCGCTGTAGAAGGTATGATGACTTTCTGGGTTTTATTTTGAAAATTTAAGCTGCTGTACCTTGTACTTCTAAGATTTGTTTTCTACAATAAACTTTCATCGCTCCTGAAAAACTGTTTTGCACGAAATCCTCGAACCCCCATCTACGTAAAAATACATTTAAGATATCCGACTACGTTTGGAACCTAAATGGATAATTTTCCTGATATTTAGTGTCACTTAAATTAGAATACATGTATAAAATTGTTTTAAGGACATTTTAGAAAAAATTATTTAAATGCAATATTTCGGCAAAAAATTAACTTAGAATAACCTTTTTCAAAATGTTCTCCTTTTGTGAAAAATGCTTCTATTATAATAATATTTTGCCTGTATATAGCTCAGACCTCTGTACAGAGGCTGAACTACGATTTTTAAAAAATTCACATTATTTTCAGAGTTACAACCCATTGAAATAATTATCGGGGTTTATTTCTTAAAATTTCTCCCCTCTGTTGTCGTAAAACATGGATAAACCCACTTCTAAGTTATATATTTCCAAAATTCTAGTTGAGCCTCTATACAGGTGTCTGAGCTATGTACAGGCAAAATATTATTATAATAGAAGCGTTTTTCACAAAAGGAGAATATTTTGAAAATGGGTCATTCTATGTTCATTTTTTGTCAAAATATTGTACTTAAATCATTTTTTATTGTAATACTATTCTTAAAACAGTTTTATATACATTTTCTAATCTAAGTGACTTTAAATATCATAAATATTATCCATTTATACGTGTTTTCAAAATCACGGTTCCGAACGTAGTCGGATACCTTAAGCGAGCCGCATAGGTCCCGAAATAAATTCAAGTCTTCCAGTAAAGAGTGTTATAAACCAAAAAAAAATTGCTTTTCTGAAATCATAACTATGTAAAAACATCTATTTTTAACAATGCATTTGCATTATTCAGCGTAGGAGTGAGTATTTATTGACATCTCTAAGTAAAGCAAAGCTAAAGATATTGATGATGGATCTAGTAATTTTGAATCTTGGCCAAGTGTCAAGGACGAAACCTGAGTCAGCATCCCACTCTCCTAACTTTCACATCACGCCACCGTGAGGGCTTTGCTTCATGGCAGATCTAACATGTATAAGTCTCTCTCAACATATCGGGTTTTTGCTCAAGACTTGAACTTGTAACTCCACAATGCTGACCACCAATTCATGGCCATGACCACTAGACTACCGTGGCCACATTTACATTACCCAACAAAAGGTGAGAAACCGGATGTATTGGATCCTTTCTCACTTACCAAAAGTAAATCAGGATGTGATACGGTAAAATTAGCAAGACATAATAATAAGGACAAAATCACGAAGTTTTTTTCTTACAGCTCACAATGTTGAATTAGAAAGTCAATGCTGCAAAATATTTCGAGACACTTGATTCAATATATAAGACAATTTCTTAATACTTCCATAAAAATTATTAAAATGTTACTTAAGAAAGCATAATGTTGGTACTACAGTATTATTTTTATTCAAAAAATTCTTCTAACCTTGAATCGTATTTTAATAACAATGCCCTAAAAAAATAGAGGTTATAAAAAGGAGGGGAAATATAAGGAGCAATATTTCATTCAAGTAATGAGAAAAGATTTATCTTCTCTGTCAAATTTTAATCCACACCCACAAAAGATGCTAAATGATATGAGAAAACACGATTCTAACAATAGTTGCTTTAACAATACAGGTGCTCCTGACAAAACATTATAAATGTTATTCTTGCACGTATGCCAGTAACTTCAAGTAACAAATTAGTTTTGTGTATTAACTCCTAAGATACAAATAATTTCATAGCTTTGATTTGTAATGTAAATATTTACCTGAAAGCACTTGCGTTAATTTTGTCTCACTTTGTTTTAACTGCGTGCTTTTGTTATTCTAACACTTGTAAATTGTCGAAAAAGAAAAAGAGTGTGTAATTCTACTTCGTGCATTTGCTTTTAGTTTTTGTAATCTTATAAATGGTGTATAAGTTTTCTGAAACAGTATTGTCATAGGAATTCTTAAGAATTTTCTTGCAAATTGTCACCACTTCTCTCCTTGCCAATATCTTAAGCTTCAATCATTAATAAAAATTTTGGAAAAAATATACATTATTCTCTTCATTTAAATATAATTTTAAATTGTAATCAATTTTTATAAATACAAGAGGTATAAAAAAGTGTCATATGTTTATTTATTCATTTTTAAATTTCCAACACTCACAAAATAGCTTAGGCATTATTTTAAGCATTTAAGCGCAATCGAACGATGCAAAGGGGACGTTATCTCAGACGTATATAAAAAGGTTACACAGCGAGTTTCTCAATTGGAAATCTTATTTGCATGCTGGCTGCTTGTGAGAATGTGAACAGATCGTGTTATTTCTTGTATAAGAAGGCGAAACGACAAACAGGGCGTGTTGGAATTCGATAGGGGTAGAATCGTAGCCTATTGAGAATCCAGTTCATCGATAATGTTGCTACTCGCAATCGTCAAGTATAATAAGTATAAATAAGTTGATTTTTATTATGAGCCACACACACATTATGTATATTATATGTGTATATGAAAGCCTGTGTGTGCGCGTACTAATTTTTGTGCCTGTCTGTGCATGCTGTTCTAGCAGTTCTCAATCTAGATATATATTATAAATGCGAAAGTTTGGATGTTTGGTCGTCTTTCACGCAAAAACAACCGAATGGATTTTAATGAAACTTTACAGTAATATAGCTTATACATCAGAATAACATATAGTCTCTAGTTATAGCATAGACTATAACTTATAAAGATATTGTGTGGTGTCCAAAATATAACGATATTTGTCAAGTAAGTAGGAAAAAATTCTGCCATCTGCAAGCAATTCTGGCGTGCGCCGCAAAAAGGCAAACGACAGAATATATCTATCTTTTATTTGTGAAGAAACCCTTTTTGTTTTGACTACGCAAGGCGCTCGCTTCTAATTTATTCCTGTAATCAGCGTAATTACAATTTTTTTTTTAATTTCAGAATAAAACTAAGTTTCTAAGTTTGAAGTTATAAATCTCACTTTATTTGAATATTTTTTTTTTATAATTTCATTATGCACATTTGGTAGTAAGAAATTGATCTTTTTTCAAAATAAATACTTTTATCGATTCTAGTACTTAAAGTAAATAAGCTTTCTCTTTCACACTACATCATTTGGACAAATTTTCAAAATTTTGTTTGTGGTTAGTAGTTAATATTATAAAGCTATAATTTTAATTGAATAGGCAGATATTGCATTTTTAAGTATAAAAATAACTATAACTACTGTACTGTACTTTTTGGAGTGAGTGAATATTAACGTCGCACTGTTTAGCTACACGAGGGCTTTTGGCGACGGACCACGTATTTTTGAACCTTGGTCAAGTGACGTGGATGACACTTGAGCTGGCACCCCCTTCTCCTAAATAACACACCGCACCAACTTAGCAGG
>BMAV01022759.1:58110-72435 GCA_019973955.1 Trichonephila inaurata madagascariensis
TATGATAGTCCGTGTTGCAAGTGTGAAGAGTATTTCGAGAAGTTAAGTGACAGTCAAGAGAGGTTATCCGTGACAGAAAGCTTTTAGTCAAGGTAGATACTATTCTACGCCAGTGAACCGCATCTTTAGCTAAGATCAGATAGATTGCTGCTTCGTTGGACATTAAAGTAGGAGTTACCATTTTAATATTCGGATCTGTGTTTACATTGAAATTGAGCTTAAGCGAGTTAGTTATTGATAGTGGTCCGTGTTACGTTATTTCGGTATTATATATATTTTTTTTGTCACCGTAGATTCTCTCACATATCATATTATTATCTAATCTGTTATTGGGGTTTAAGTTAAGATCTTAATAAAGTAATATTAAGATTATCGCAGCTTCTGGTTCTTCATTTATTCCTACACCTCTAGCTCAGGCTGATAATCCAAGAGAAAGGCACCCAAGGGCGTCCTTACAAGATCGACAACTTCTTCAATCAAATTACCAATTTTATCAGGATCTGTCAATGAGTTTTAATGATGGGGGAAAAAAGACGAATCAACGTGATTTGAAAATCGAACAAGTCGGGTTAGCGTTAGTCGAAATTTCACTGTATAACATTCTCCCTCAAGAAAAGTCTAAATTAATAAATCAGAAGGTGCATAAATTGCATCCAGAGAGGATCGTTCTCATTTTTTCTCATACTGTCTAGCTAATTCCTTCTTCAGATGTTCCTCCACTTAACTTTTCCTGTGATGTTAGTTGCAAATTGTCACGGATTGAAGAACCCTAGTTTAAAACTACGAGATCCATCGCCAAAACGCCTCATGTAGCTACAAATTGTGACAATAAATAGTCAATCTATTGTTCCCATTTAAACCTTAACCTGTTTAATCTAGCATGCTTGCAATTGCTAAAAACTAGTTTATAGGTTTTCTAAAGGTCAAAATATCTCAGAACAATACATTTCCTCTAAACAGATAATCTCATTTAAAGGTAAAAGTTACTTAAGTTTATTTTTAAATCATCCTACGCGTTATTTTTACCGTTTATCTACAAAGTTTCTTCTAGGGAAGAATTTTTGTTTCTTTCCCAACTTGAATGTTACGCACTTTTCTGCCCGCTGCGTTTCTACGAGTAGCATTCTTCAGGTCTAATGATAAGATCGTAATCTTGATGATCACGGGATCGTAAAAAAATATTCACTCAGCAGAGAGCTTGGAGGTAATAAGAACTGACGCTTAAATGTGACTGTTTGAACATTGAGTTCTAAAAAAAGATATCTCTTCATTTGTTTGGTCAACAAATCAGCTTAGTAAAAACACATTGCTACTGTAAAAATAGCACCATTTACAACTGTTGAAAAGATACAAGAATATATATAACAGTGTGTTTGTTTTTACTCTTTTTTATATACATATACAACAATTAGTTCGAGACATTCAAATAAATGTTGTTCTAGCAGCAAAATTTAGAAAAAATTTCAAATTCGGTTGTTTGACAAAGATGTTCAAATATTAGGGGTTTTCAAAAAGTTTTCCAAACTTTAAAAAAAAATTATTCGTGTGCTTTTAAATTAACTTTGTTTACTCATGTGCGTTATTTTTATTAACAAATATGTTTTTTTAAAGGAAAGCTTCTGTAAAAAGTAAAAGTTGGTAACAGAGCAAAATGCGTGAGCTGATTGGCTTGAAACATGCGACTGTATTTATCATGTGGATATGACATCACTTAAATTTATAAACTGACTGGCTGAAAACAAGTGTTTGTAGTTATCACGTGACTATGACGTCACATGAATTTGGCCCTTTTACAAAATTATCAATAACTTACTTCTCTTTCTTTTGTTATTTAATTTAGAAAAATAAAATTGGCATATACTTAAGATATGATTGTTTATCTAAAAAAATGAGAAATTTGTTAATTCATAGTAATTAAATTAAAAGTGTGTAGTGACTTTTTCTTAAAGTTAAAAACAATCCACAGTCCTCTGGTACATACGAGGTCTTTGAATTGAATGTACAAGAGATTAGATCGTAAACTTTAAAGGTTTCCTCAAAGCCTATCAAACTCTGAAGATGCCGTACTCGAGAGACTAGAAATTGAACCCTACATTACTATAAGCGTTACCACCAGGACAAAAAAGACTAGGAACTAACCACCAACACAAATAATAATAAAGTTAATCTTTGTTTTAAAATACTTTTATTGTGTGTGTGTGTATGTGCTGTTACTACTATATCCCTTTTCACCTGTTGCGAAAAAGATCAGTTAATACTTAAGGTATTCGACTACGTTCGGAACCGTGATTTTCCAAAAGCGTATAAATGGATACTATTTATGATATTTAGTGTCACTTAGATTAGAAAATGTTTATAAACTGTTTTAAGAATAGTATTACAATAAAAAATTATTTAAGTACAATATTTTGACAAAAAAGAAACATAGAATGGCCCATTTTCAAAATATTCTCCTTTTGTGAAAAATGCTTCTATTACAATAAAATTTTGCCTATACATAGCTCATATCTCTGTACAGAGGCTCAACTAGAATTTTTGAAATATATAACTTAGAAGTGGGTTTATCTATGTTTTACAACAACAGAGGGGAGAAATTTTAAGAAAAAAAAGCCGATAATTATTTTAAATGGTTGTAACTCTGAAAATAATGGGATTTTTTCAAAAATCATAGATGAGCCTCTGTACAGAGGTCTGAGCTATATGCAAGCAAAATATTATTATAATAGAAGCATTTTTCACAGAAGGAGAACATTTTGAAAAAAGGTTATTCTAGGTTAATTTTTTGCCGAAATACAGTATTTAAATAATTTTTTTTTGTCAAAGTGTCCTTAAAACAATTTTATACATGCATTCTAATCTAAGTGACACTAAATATCGTGAAAATTATCCTTTTATGTGCCTTTTAAAACCACTATTCCGAACATAGTTGGATACCTTAAGTATTTATTCATAATTCACTTATTTGAAGTTCTTGTAGATGGTCAGAACTGTAGATTCCACAAAATGACAAACGCCACTGTTAGCAAGGATGTCTCAAATCAGATATTCAGTAAGATTTGTCCAAACACTTTACGAAATAAATTTCACTCTCAAAGCCAATAAGTGCTTGAGTTTAGGCAAGGAATTATTAGCTAATTAATTAATCTAATTCTCAAAATGGAAGATCCCAGCACTGCTAATAGCTTACTTCCAAACTGATTAAAACTATCACCTATATATTCTTACACTGGTCTCTCTTACACATTCAGTTTTGTACCATAGAAATCATTTACCAATCATGTATTTCCATTGTAAGGACAAAAGTAAACAAGTACAAAGAAATACGTTTAATGCGAAAACGCGCTTAAGGTATCCGACTACGTTCGGAACCTTGATTTTAAAAAAGCGCATAAATGAATAATTTTCATGATATTTAGTGTCACTTAGATTAGAATACATGTATAAAATTGTTTTAAGGAGTTATTTTTAAATAGAATATTTCGGCAAAAAATTAATTTAGAATGACCCTTTTTCAAAATGTTCTCCTTTTGTTACAAATGCTTCTATTATAATAATATTTTGCCGGTATATAGCTCAGACCTCTGTGCAGAGGCTCAACTATGATTTTTGAAAAATTCACATTAATTTCAGAGTTATAACCATTTGAAATAATTATCTGCGTTTTTTTCTTAAAATTTTTCCCCTCTGTTGTCGTAAAACTTGGATAAACACACTTCTAAGTTATATATTTCTAAAATTCTAGTTGAGCCTTTGTACAGAGGTCTAAGTTATATACAGGCAAAATATTATTATATTAGAAGAATTTTTCACAAATGGAGAATATTTGGAAAATGGGTCATTCTGTGTTCATTTTTTGTCAAAATATTATACTTAAATAATTTTTTATTGGAATACTATTCTTAAAACAATTTTATATACATTTTCTAATCTAAGTGACACTAAATATCATAAATATTATCCATTTATACGCTTTTGCAAAATTCGCGGTTCCGAACGTAGGTATCCGACTACTTACAACTTTTTTTTAAAAAAAAAATGAAGATATGGAGATTTTTCTGTAGTTTTTAGATTTATTTCATGCATTTTAAGAAAAAATGGCTACAGAAAAATAAATTATTACTACTAAAAGGGGAAAAAATGGGTAAAAATTGATAAAAAATTACATAAACGGGGCCCACTCTGTACAAATAGTAAATGAACAAATTCTCTATTTTTCAATTTTGATGCATTACTTTGCTATTCCTTTTGGAAATGATCTTCAGGATAAGAGATATAATTTTTACAAACACTAGAGCACTTTACCTTAGTTATTACATGAAATTGTTTAAAAAAAACAGTGATTATATTCACATAAAGAACTGTAAATTTTGCAATAAAACTGTGATTGATAAATCTGAAAGTAAAAACACTTTTACTGTTATACAGAAGGTACGCAGAAAATTTCAGCAAATTTTTTTAAAAACTTTTTGAGAAATGGCCGACCCATTTGAGCTTTTCAAAAAAACACACATTTCGAGTAAAAAGGAATTTTAACGTTTGACATCTTATGTAAAGTTACGCGGCATCTGCTTTTACTAAAACACTTGTAGATTTTGTTCTAGTGAATGGAAAATAAAAACCTTGGTATTTTTATAAAGTTCATAAGATGACCTATAAAATAAAATCACAAAAATAATTGTCGATTTTTTTTCAAAAAAAAAATCATGATTTTAGGGTAATCGGATACCATAAGACGAAATATCGGTTAACACGAGAGGATACAACGGTCCTGACGATCTATGCATTTTCATTTACTTTTTCTCTTAATGCGAAACGAAAATCGCTTAAGGCGAAAATATTTCTCTTCTGGGAATGAACAAAATACGGAAAACACCAGCCGCGCCAGCGAGATTTAAGAGTGGTATGAAATGAAAGAGCCTTGATATCTTATGCTTCGTAGAAAGAAGGTGAACTTGAAAATGCCCTCGGAATAGCTTGTGACACAATCAAATTTTGTTTATGTAGCCTACTTTTACCCTCCACCCGTACGCACGCTACACGAAAGCATCTAATCTCTTACCAGTTAGGTTTGGAATTAGGTGGCAAATACATCACAGTGTGAGAAAAATCCGTGATTTGGTTCTCTTTTTCCTTTTCTGTTTTTGAAGAATATTTTTGTGGGCACAAGGCAGGGTCATTTTTAACCTCCCCGGCACCCTAGGGCAGGGGGGGGGGGAAAACCTTTATGGATCAACGTGCCATTTTTGCTAATAAAATATTCAATGAGGTATAGACGTGCCGTCAAATAATTTTGACTTGTAGTTAATGGAAAAATAATAAAACTATATGCTAACTACTCAAAACTCTTTATTTACTACAAAAAAAATACATTTTGTACTTTATAGTAGTAAATGTTTTATTATACGTGTAATAATTATAAAGTAACATTAGTGTGATTTCTGCTGTTGCAGATTAGATGAAAAATAACTTATATTAGGATTGTAAGGTGTTACTTTTAGCAGAATGCATGCAGAATTAAAGTCATCTGCTAAACGGTATCTAAACGAGTCTGTAATATTATTCATCTCTGAAAATAATGATTAGCAGGCGTAGGCAAATGAAACTACGGTTAAAATAGCATGGGCCAGCTACTTTAAACAGTTAAATGTGTCTGGAATTGAATTCCATGTTTCCAAAATTTCGTTACAAGTATTTTTACTTACATTGCTCGTTAATTTTTCTGTTTCAATCAATTCTAAGTTTCTTCTTTTCTTCAACAATTTTTTTTAATCCAACTTGTACTAGATTGGAAATCAATCAGCTGCATTTCAAACTTTTCAGTTTCCAATCAATCGAATTGCGATAAGTTTAGTTTATTAAATGAAATCACATTAGAGTACACAAAAAACTTAAGCGTTTCCGATCATTCTTTGAAATGACAAAATCTCAATGAAAAGTGCGACAGATCACTCACGTTTGTTCGTAATACTTCATATTGAACTTCGTTATTTTGAATTAGAATGCAAAACCATTTTGATCGGTGACGTACCCAAAATATTGTGTCACGTGCCATGAATGGCACGCGTGCCATTGGTTCGCCATCCCTGCCCTAGGCACTTCAAATTGTTACGCCTTCTCCCTCCCTATTTCAATAGCACCCTTCTCCTACAGTTCTTACCTTGCCAGGTTTTGGTTTGGGAGTAGTTTTCATTAAATCTCTTACTCTTTTTAATTTTTTTGTTTTTGCTGTTTGAGGAATCTTTCCTTATCCACCATCTATGGACTACTCGTGTCCTGCACTGGCAACCGTAGGGAAAGGATAGTGGCATGGTTTGGTCACCCTTGCTTATTTCTTTCCTTACAACATCACGGACCGCCCACTCGATCTTTTGAATTGGTACAGTAAATTAAAGAAATCGTTTGCAGTTACAGTATAGAGTATACATTATTGTATGAACTGTGTGTGTGTGTTTTCAACTTGTTCATTATGATATATTGCACCATTGTACTGGTGCAACAAAGGTTTTCTTCGAGCTTCAACAATCATTGCACAAAATCATTAATAACATCATTGTTATCAATTTCCATGATAATATCATTTTGAGAGCTTAGCAACATCAAACTGTTAAGGTATCCGACAACGTTCGGAACCGTGATTTTGCAAAAGCGTTTAAATGGATAGTATTTACGAAATTTAGTGTCAATTACATTAGAAAATGCATATAAAATTGTTTTAAGAATAGAATTACAATAAAAAATTATTTAAGTACAATATTTTGACAAAAAATAAACATAGAATGACCCATTTTCAAAATATTCTCCTTTTATGAAAAATGCTTCTATTATAATAATATTTTGCCTATGTATAGCTCAGACCTCTGTACAGAGGCTCAACTAGAATATTTTTGAAATATACCACTTATAGGAGTGGGTTTTTCCATGTTTTTACGGCAATAGAGGGAGAAATTTTAAGAAAAAATCGCCGATAATTATATTTCAATGGGTTGTAACTATTAAAATAATGTGAATTTTTTAAAAATCATAGTTGAGCCTCTGTACAGAGGTCTGAGCTACATACAGGCAAAATATTATTATAATAGAAGCATTTTTCATAAAAGGATAACATTTTGAAAAAAAGGTTATTTTTAGTTAATTATTTGCCGAAATATTGTATTTAAATAATTTTTTTTGCTAAAATGTCCTTAAAATAATATAGCTTATACATCAGAATAACACATAGGCTATAATTTATAAAGATATTGTGAGAAGTGTCCAAAATATAATGAAAATTGTCAAGTACAAAAAAATTCTACCGTCTGTAAGCTATTCTGACGAGCGCAGCAAAAAAGCCCGCGACAGCATATATCTATCTTTTATGTGTGAAGCAAAACTTTCCCTTTTTGTTTTGTCTGCGCCAGACGCTGGCTTCTAATTTATTACTTTAATCAGTTTTTATCACTATTTTGTTTATTTGAGAATAAAACTAGATTTCGAAGGGTAAGAAGGGTTGTGTTAAGTCTCTCTTTATTCGAATAGCTACTATGGTTTTTTTTCATGTGTAAGCCATTATCGCCAAATAGTGAACCATAAATACAATAAAAATTGATAATTTATTTTTATGCGCTTTTTTATGATTTTATTATGTACATTTGTTAGTAACAAATTGATCCTTAAATCAAAATAAATACTTTTATCGGTTCTGGTATTTAAAGTAGATAAACTCTGTCTTTCACACTACATCATTTGGACAAATTTGCGTAATTTGTTTGTGGTTAATAGTTAAATATAACGCTATAATTTTAGTTGAATAGTCAGGTATTGCATTTTTAAGTATAAAAATAATAACAACTACTGTACTGTATTTTTTGGAAGTGTAGAAAAAGTACCTAATAAGAATTATGCCGCGAAAGCGTAAATCTAATCTTTCCCAAAGCTCTAATAAAGCTCGAGCTATGAAAGTAGCTAGACAGTTGCCAACTTGACTCTATCGTCTACAATTCGCTATGTTTCCATTGAACAGCCAATATAATTTAAGGAACGGCGTTGCTTGCGAATATTACAATTTTAACATAAAATAAATACAACAGAAAGTAATATTAACGCATTGCACTTTGAGATATAAATTATTTACACTATTTTTTAAGCGTTCTTTACATAAAATGTGTAACTATGTGTTACTTTTGCTGAGCAGAGATGAGTTTAGGAAGGTGTTTTCAAAATTCTACCCACAAGAAAGTTACGGGGAATTATAAATTTTTTAAAAAAATCCTTTTTATCACCTATTAGATCTACAGACATAAAATAAATTTAACAAACATGTTTTTTGTTGTTGTTGTTGTTGGTTTTTTTTAGCTGAGATGTGAAAAAAAAGCTTTTTTTTGTGGTTGTTTAATTTGCAACTCACGTACTATTAACTCAATAAAAACTTCTTTATCCTTCACAATCCGTATTGTTTAATTTTTCAATTCACCCTTTAGAAGAATGGTTAAGTTAAGTAAACATTAAAACAGTTAGCAGATGAGTAATCATAAAATATATGTAAGTAAAAATATTATTACAACACGTCATTATAACATAAATTACTGTTTTATTTTATAGAGAACATGAACATTACAAGCGATTAAACTCATTTCAATTATTTCGTAAAATCTCGAATAGTTTTTATTTAAAATTTGATTAATTTATCTTCTAAAGTTAATAAATTTAGAGATCTCAAGGTTTTTGAAGTCGTCTGCATGAAATAAAAATACTGCAGAATAAATTGTTTTCCACAAAACTTAAAACAATTTTATTTTTACAGTTAAATATATAAATCTCCCCTGTCTTTTTAATTATACGCAATATAAATTTATTAATCCACAATAAGCGAAATAATGTAATGGCAAATTCGTTTCCTTCAATTGATTATTAATTTTAAAAATGTAGCGCACTTAAAATGAAAATAACCAAAGTCACTCTGCAATTTAGGTGCAATTCCTGTTTACGACCAAATGTTTTCTAAATTTGTAATTTGTCCAAACAACTTAATTTCTATTAATAAAAGAAAGTGTACAAAACTGGAAACATTCCAGATTTTTCAAGCTCTTTAGTTTACCTTGCAAAACCATTTTACGGTAGTCAAATCATTCTTATGGCTCCCGCCAAATCAGAAAAGAATAACTAAATATTTTCTAGAAAGAAGAACTGTCCTTGCGGTTTAGAAGTAAGGAAATTAAACTGCACCTGCTGGCAACAGCACGCTTATCGTCTGCGAAAATGGAACACCGAGACAATGCAGACATTAACCTACAGAAGAAAATATGTAAGTGTAATTAAATAATGTTGTTAAAAATATTTTTGGAAATGTTTAAATATATTTAATTTCTAATTTTGTAGATAGTAGGCAGTTAAATATATTTTTGTCGAAAGGTACTTAAATACTGGGCAAAACACTTGAACAACGTTAAGAATTTTTTTTTTTTTGATAATTTTGTGTTTTTATAGAGATTGCCGTGACATAATATGCATACTATATGATACTCATTTGCACGTATAAAAGGATTGCAATCGTAAGTGAAATGTATTTATAATCGAGCAAACTGTTTAAGGTTATAAAAAAATATTTGAGTCGTTTTTCTTCACTTATGCAAGACATATTTTAATTGTTAATTGTGACTTCTAATTGTTATCTAAATTTGATTTTAGTATTTCACTCCCCAAATGAATAGTTGAACCATCTTTTAGCAGAAGACTCTTGTGAAACATTTATGTCACGTGTTTTCACAATTAAATTTAAGCCTTTTTTCAGTATTTTTTTGAATTTTATATTTTATTTGTATTCCTTCATGTTTTCGTTCATGTTCTAATTTTTCTCTCTTCTGGTTTCAAGTGACTCTTAGTTGGGACACATAGAACCAATTTTCACTTTTATGAAAATAAAGCATTTTTTAAAAACAAAACAAAAAATTAAGAAATCTCATACTTTCTAACATAACAGAATTTTCTAGAGTTTTTGGTTTTATTTACATAAATTAATTACAAACAAAAAAAAATTACTGTCCCTCTAGTAAAATATTTAAGGGCAAGTCCCAGAAAACAACCCAGATTTATTATTTGAAATTCAAAGAAATATTTGCTCAGTTGAATAACAGGTACTTCAATTTAATCTTTTGAACTAAATTCATCCTTTTTTTGTTTCTTTTTTCTTTGACTGATCTTAAATATATTTTTTTTTTCAAATTGCAAACTAAATAAAATCCTGCAGCATTTGTAACCATATTTGATTGAGGAAAATGTACTAAATGGTCCGGTTTCGTTTGATTTCTTAATTTTTTTTTCAATGGCGCTGCGTATTGGTATTTTTCACCTTTGCACAGACCTAGTACGTTCCCCATTAGCTGGTATCACTTTTTAGTGTGGCACCATGTAGGCGATACCAATTGCTGCAAGTTATTTTGACTCCCAGTTTCCAGAAGGAGGCATCTGAGCTCATATTTACTCAGGAATTTCAGGCACCCAAGCCAAACGGACACTCAAGGGATTTTTTACATGCCGTATAATCATACGACATGGACGCTGTCGATTTTCTGCATCATGAAAATCCACCGACTTGGGCCGGGGTCAAACCAGCAACCTTGGGTGCAGAAGGCCAGCGACAAACCAACCAAGCCACCTAACCATTTCTTAATTTTCTCTTTAAAAATTATCATGCAAATGTTAGTTCAACTTTTGAAGTAGAATTTGACATTCTTAATTCCTTTACTTTGCATTTTCTCAAAAAAAAATGCCGGCGTCAACCTATCTAGATGCATTATCTAATAATTCATTACGAACACGCACACATCCTGAATTTTTTATCATAAAACCAGAAGACTTCCATAACTATTTAAAAGAATACAATTCACTTTTCCTAGGAATATATTATAAATCTCTATATCAAAGTATTATTTCAAAAATTTTGGGGAAGTTACACAATAAAATAAAATAAATTTAAATAAATAATTCAGGTCAAAAATTGCATTCGAATTATAAGTAAGTATTGTAGTTGAAGCTTAAGTTTTAGCTAAAATGAATTTCACCAAAACTTACAATTCGTACCACTCGTTCCGAAATTCCCAAGCGTGCTTTATAAGGAAAATAGATTTTGTATTATACTTCTTTTATTTGACTAAACGATTTTTGATAAAAACATATTCCTCCCATTTTATCAATCAGGTTATCGGAAATGGGAAAACTGGGTAAATTCTTGTTATTAAAAATATGAATTTTGATTGTTTAAATAAAAAAACTACCGCAAGAAATTCCTTGTATAAACAAAATAAAATATTTGAATTAGCAAAGAATATTAAAAATATAAGCTATCTACGTACTCTAAATCTTTCGTCAATGTACCCTTGACTTTGGGGAAAAGATTCATTTATTAAATTACTTAGTTTATAAAATTTACATCATAATTTTATTTTAAATTATCTTTATTTGAACACACATCTTATCGGGGGTTAATAATTTTCAAATGAATATTTCTCCAAAAATAGTTCATCGAAAATTTCTTTTTGGAAATTTAAAAATTGTGAACATAATTTTTTTCTACAAAAAAAAAAATTAATTGTATTTAAAGTTTGATTCTCAAACTGAAGTAGTTACTATTAATTCCGACTGCTGTTAATTTCATTGCACACATTATTGATTAAAAACATTTTTTTTATTTTATTCCATATTTATTATACGTAAACATTAATTATTTTTTTATGAATAGAAATTTCTACTATTTTTGAAAAATTTCTCTTTTAAAAAATGATAATTTTTTATGTGGTCACTTGTTTTTTTATATGTAGGTTACCGTTAAAGTGTATAATTCAGTTATTTCATAGAATAACTAGGTATTTTATGACATAACTAGACACAAGTCACAGTTAAAGTATATTATATAATAGATGAACAATTTCATACTTTACCTAGTTATTCTATGTAATAACTAGGAATTCTATAAAATAACTAAGGAAAACCCGTAAAAGTGAAAAATAAACAATTTCAAAGATATTTTATAAATTAATTGATCATAAATAGCTAAATCTATAGAAAAATACATTTTGTCCCTTTTGTGGATGAATAATTGATAAATAATAAAGGAAAGCAGATGATATAATTTACTACTGCTCATATTATTAAAATTAGTAAAACCGAAAGGGGAAAAAAGAATGCGCTGAAAAAATAGATTATATTTAAATATTATCAACAAAAATACACGTTGGGAAGAAAAACTGTTGCTTCATAAACACATTTAAAACACAACACTTTTAAAAACAAAAATGTGAGAGGATATGAATATAAATTTGTGACGATATACGCGTCATTTCACTAATCATCTTGGGGAATCTTTGGGCTAGCATTCGCGTTTAATTCACAGCCATCCCTCTCAAGAAGAAACCGTAATATTCAGATTTTAGTTCGACTATATAAAGTCAGAGTTTTGTAATTCTAGAGAAGGAGGAGGAAGCAGTTGCATTCACTACGCAGGTGAGATTGAATAAGGTTTACTTTCGCATGTAAAGATTAAGAGTGGTGTTTTTCTACTGAGTTGAATTAGTAGATTTGAGGTTAGGAATCAACGATAGATTACGTTGAGTTAAATAAGTTGGTTCCACATGTAGGCTTAATAATCATTGCTTTCCCCCGTGCTACGCATTTGACATTCACTTTGGGAATAGATTGTTGTTGGTTAGTTTGTTTGACTCACTAAATAATTGTGATTATGGAATTCTCTGGTTCTGCTTTCATTCCTCCCACCATTAGGTAGGCAAGACGGAGAGAGAGAAACTTCGGGAGGAAGTTTGTGACGGGCTCACGCGCGTCTTTCCATTTACATGTCCTTTGGGTTCTTTGGGGCCAGAATTAACGGCAACTCTTTTCCAACCAAACCCAAGAAGTGAAGCGTGAAGGAAAGATGCAAATTAGGAAGCTTTTAAATAATATAAGAGAGTAAGCGGTGTGGCAATTTGGGGAATGTTATGATAGTGCGTGATTAAATTGTGAAGTGACAGCCAACAGAGGAATTCCGTGACAAAGAGCCCTTAGGTCAAGGGGCATACCATTGCACTCCGGTGAAACGCAACTGCAACTAGAATCAGATTGATCGCTACTTCATTCGACATTAAGGTAGGAGTGACTATTTAATATTTGGATCTGTGATAGAATTATAATTGAGTTTAGGCGAGTTTGTTATTGATAATGGTCCGGGTTACGCTATTAAGGTATTATATATATTGTGTGTTTATCCACCGTAGCTTCTCTTCCATATATTATTATTATCTAATCTGTTAAGGGTTTAAGTTTAAGATCTTAATAAAGTCATATTAAGATCATGCCAGCTCCTAGTTCTTCATTTATTCCTACACCTCTAGCTCATGCTGATAAGCAAGGAGAAGGGCACCCAAGGGGAACAACTTCACAAGTTTCTCACAAATTTTATGAGATACCTTTATTTTACTTTTCATTATTTGTTAGAGCAAGGATTTCTGAGGTGACACTTTGGATTGCACTGCTTATTATTTTTGAAACAGGCACACTTTTTACTATTACACATTTTTTTTACACGAGCACTTTTTCAATCCTTGTCTAGTGCCGCAACTTGGAGCTGTTGCAACAAATCGAAGCGTTTTGTCAATACTTGTAACTTCTTCATTGGAAATTAATTATCACTGAAAAATACTGAGCTGATATCTAGAGTACAAATGTTTTATTCGGCCATCTCAAGTTCCTGATTGGAAAAATCCTTCCCAAAATAGCTAAAACCGGTTCAAAGAATTTTCGAGGGCCATATTTCATACTTTAACGATCAAGTAATCGTTATTCTTAGAATACCTAGTTAAATCGTAGAATTCAATAATTTTATATACTTTAACTGACTTATCTAGTTATTTCATGAAATACCTAGTTATTCTAAAAAATAATAGATTTCACACTTTAACTGTAACATATATAAAATATGTAAAAATGTAAACTTGAATTATACTATACAAAAAAATTATTAAACCACAGTATGACAAATTTTTGAAGAAACATAAAAAGAAAAAATTAGATTAAATTTATAAAAACATTTAACTTAAAAATGGATTGTACTTTTTCCTCCGAGACCTTCCATTAAGTTCAAAGAGAATAAAACAAAATGTAAATTAACATTGAGAGCTAAGCAAGAACTTCTCTACTATCAAAATATTTCTTATATTTATTTTCCCGACACTTAACGCTTAAAACTTTCAAAACAAAAATCCCATCCATCTCTAATGCCTCCATACGCAATTTCCTCTCAACTCAAATTTCATCGAATAAGCATCACAAAAAACTGGCAATATTTGTTCTCTCTTTGAC
>BMAV01022759.1:73785-85714 GCA_019973955.1 Trichonephila inaurata madagascariensis
TGTGTGTGTGTGTGTGAAATATATTACATTATCTAAAAGAACGACTCTTTATAATTTTTTGAATAGTTTTATTTCATGAAAATCAGAGCAATATTTGCATCAGTATAGTTCATTATTTTTTCCCTGAGAGTGTATTTGATTATTACAATATTATATACAAGACATTCATAAATAATAAGTAATACATAATATCCTTAAAAGATTTAAATTGTGTCATGTGTGGCTGGCTCATGGAGAAGATTCATCAGAGAGTACAAGAAATTTTTAATGTACATTTTTATTTGCAGCAGTTTACATATTTTATGTGTTGCAAGATTTAGATATGCAATACTTAGTTTTTTTTTTTTATTCTAATATTTTTAATAATGCAAAAATAGTTTTCTTAACTAAAGCTCTTAGTTACTTTTCTATGTTTTTTACAGGATTTTCTTATTAAATATATTCCTAAATTTCCCCAAGGTTAAGAAAAGGTGTTTCAGTTGAAATACAAAATACTACTAATTTACTGAGCTTTCATCTTTTGTAATATTTGTTTTAAGTTTTTTGACATTTGATTTAGCTACCTAAATGAATGTAATGATAAATAAAGAATTCAGTTTCGTATATATAAATTTAAAAGGTCCTGTCATATAAAAAATTTAATACAATTTTTCACTTCATATCAGAGAAATAAGTTTAAAAATGAAATTTATTATTTTAATATATTTAAATATGCTTCCATTTTAATCATTCGTATCTTCTACATCATAATACTATTATAAAAATACTAATATAAAAATATAAGGTATCTGACTATATTCGAAACTAAGATTTTACAAATTGTATAAATGAAAAACATTTTGGATGTTTAGTGTCATTTGAGTTAAAATATACACATAAAATCTTTTTAAATGTTATCACAGTAGAAAAATTATTTAAATTCAATTTTTTGGCAGAAAAAGAAGAAAAAACGACGTATTTTCAAAATAATATTCCTGTATAGAAAATGCTACTGTAATACTAATATTTGCTTATTCTGTAGAGCTTAGACAAGGATTTCTGAAAAATTACTTGTTTTCAGAGGTCTCTTAGTTGAAATAATAATTGGTGTTTTTGTTAAAATTTCTCTACTCTGTAATTTATAAAAATAGGAATAAACCCACTTTTAAATTATATATTTCAAAAATCCTAGTCCAGGCTCCGTACAGCAGTCTAAGCTATATATGCGGGCAAAATATTATTATAGATGCATTTTCCATAAAAAGAGAATATTTGAAAAGTATGCCATACTTTTTGCCCATAAATTGCATTAATTTTTTTTTTTTTATTTAATAATATTCTTGAAACAATTTTACATTTATACTCTAATTTAGGAGACATTAAAAAACAAAAAATTATTCATTCATATTTTTTTTTAAATCGCTATTCTCTGAACGTAATCGGATACCTCAAAAACAATACACATTTTTTCAAGTATTAGGAAAATTAATTTGCAATGTGTTATTAACACAGGATTACCAAATCTAGAGAAATATGATTGATATATCTGCTCATTTTTACGATAAAGCTCAAATGATAAAATTTTGCTTTGAAAAAATTTTAATATTTGATTCTACTGTAATTTATTTTTATTCTTAATTGGAAATATTGCTGAAAATATTTTAGTTTGCAATAAATCAAATGTACTTATTTAAAATACGATGTTATTTTAAAAATAGTTTTATGTAGGTATATAATACATTTACCTGCATAAATAATAACAATAATAATTACCTACATAATACATATATACTCATACAAATTATACTCATTTATTATATATATCATCATTTATCCTATATTCAAAAGTATAGTTATCCTCACACACAAAATAATACGTTTTAATCACGTTTTTGATGAACATATTACTTTGCACAGAAATTTATTTATTTACAATATTTATCTATGTTCAGATAAAATAAAGGCTCGATTCTTATTAAGTTTCATTCGGTATAAATTACCATACCGGGGGCAATCATATTTCATCTATGCAAATATCTTTCAAAACTGATACATGAATAAAGTTATAAATTTATTTAAATAAATCTCTTAAAAATACTTCAAAGAACATTTAACTTTTTGATAAACAATAAAACAATCCTAGCAAAAGAAAATCTATTGCAGGCTAAGTAAGTTTATTTTATTTTTAAAAATAATCTTTATAGTTCTAATGTGTTGAGACAACGTCTGTTCCCAATTTGAAATGAAGATTATTTCATGTATTAAGGCATCTTAAAATATATTTTCAGCAATTTGAATTACATAAATAATTTAGATAAAGTGTTATATTCTCTAAATATATTATTTTCTTTATTAAAAAAAATGACGAAGTAAGCGATGTGTAGATTTTAAGTAAGTGACATAATTTCAAGTATATAAAAATTCATTAACCAGATTCACCATCAGTGTCATCATTTATCATTATATCAGTGTTTCTCAAACTGTGGGGCGCACCCCCTAGGGGGGGCTTGATAACTTTACGAGGGGGCACAAGCCTAATGAAAAGTCGAAAGCAAAAGATTACTTTAAAAAATTATTTATTTACTGAAAGTAAACAAACAAAATACATTTTGACAAAATAAAAAATAAAATACTCATGTACACTGACATAATACACTTATGAATCTATCAGTACTGCAGAATGTATTTTACAATTTATTTAACAATACTAAGTTAAGAACAAGTTTTATAACTATCAGTGACCCCATGGGCTTGTGCCATAGTAGCACTTGATAATTTGAACGGTTCAAATTTAATTACTTTACTTCCGACTTTAAGCCACCCCCCCCCCCCCCCCCCCCCCCCCCTCTCCTCCACGCGCCCCCTCGGTGACCCCGGGGGCGGGCCCGACAATAAGCAAATTTTTTGAAATATGTAATTCCTTCGAAAACACTTCCAATGACCTTTTATTGCGTTCGAAAGACTTTGTAATTTTTTTATGAATAGCAATGCACAGAAAATATCGTATTTCGATGAAACGTATATATACGTCCGGTGCAATTAATACTTTGACTGAGAGAGACGGTTATAAACGCCGGTGACACTTAAGAGATTAAATTCGTATTGTAGCCTTTGCTTCACGATATAGTATCATTGAATTCAATACATTGTTATTGTATGGAAGGGGGGCGCGATGAAAACTCTGATTGAATATTGGGTCGCAAGCATTGAAAGTTTGAGAAGTACTGCATTATATCAAACAATGCTAAAGATGCTCAAAGAATTCAGTTAAGTTATACGAATTTATATATAAATATATGAGAAGTAATCATGTATTTTGCGAAGTAATATTGAGGCGTCACACACATAATATATTGAGATGTTTCGTGTAATTAATTAGTTACAATACAATGTTACTTAATTATAATGCATTAATCTCAGCAGGAAAAATATGCAAGATTAAATACAATTTGTATTTTTGGAAATATAAAGGGCAACAGATTAAAAATTAACCCATTAATAAGTGTAAAATAATAAATTGACCATAGCAAAACGTCATATTCTTCAGAAAAATGTGTGTAACAATTTGTATAAAAAATATACGCTTTTTTTTCATATGTTTGCCGGAATCTGTTTTTAAAAAAAATATTTTAAATGCAAGTTCTCCTTTTTTAAGGAAAAAGAAAGATATTTGTTTTTTATATGAGTAAAATAAATTCAAATTGAATTTTTAAATTAGGAATGCAAATGGATTTTAATTAAACATTTCTTTCTTGCTATTTTCATAAAATACCGCTAAGAAACTCAAAAAAAATTGTATTACAACATTACTAAGAATGAATCATTGTAACAAAGCTTATAAAGTTCTTACTTGAAAATAAAGTAAAAGTAATTTTACCATGGTTTCATCTGTAGATTGAAATGAAATGTTACCACCGAAATGCAACAAGAAGTGACAGAAATTTAAGTTCAAAGTTCTTAAATAAAGCTTATATTTCATTGACACGGACTTCAAATTAGAATCAATAATTAAATTAAACAGCTATAATACAATAGTTTTAAAAATAGTACATCATTATATCATTGAAGTTTTAAATAATGTATTATAAATGAAACATTTAACACTTAAATAGAATTAATTTTCTGGTTAATCCAGAATCAAGTTGTTTTATGAAAAATAGAATAAAGTTGAGAAAAAATAAAAATTGTGTACATTTTTAAAACTAACATTTTTTAAACTTTTACAAGCATTTTTGTGCAGTTTTTATTATTTCAAGAAGTATATTTCAGTAACTCTAGTATTAATCTTACCAGAATCTAAGTGAACTTATTTCTTACTACTATACATCGCATGTCTGACAGCTAAGTGTCATTCGTCTGACACTCTCTTAAGATATCTGCTTGTGTTTTAAAATATGTGCCGAATATATGTCTTCCTTAAAATTTATTTCTTTTTTCTTGAGGTTTGCAAATATATTTTCTCAAGATAAATTGCAGTATGAGTTATTCTTAACGTACGGAAACCAAATGTAACTTAAATGTATTTAGAAAAGGCTTTCGTAAGAATGAAAATTTGCATGAAATTGCAAAAAATTAAAATAAATAAAAACACTGAAAAAACACACAAGGGAAAAATTAATAACCGCTTATGCAAAATATGAAAAAGAAAAAAAATAACTTTTATATTTTAGCAAACTTTGAAATATTTCATTTGATTTATTTGAAATTTTACTTGAAAAATTATCATTGAGTTTCATTAAGTGATATATGTTTTGTTTGAATTTTTTTTTTCTTATTGACACTCTGAGTTGCAAAGGTGGAAGGTTGGTGTCCTCAAACTTGCTTAACCCCGTTTGTTTGGTCCTAAGTCCGAAATTGCTTTTTACTCGCTGCACTCCATTTTTAATGTTTGTTAACTTATATTTTTTTGTTCCTTTTAGATATTTTTTATTTTTCTTTTTGTTGATTTTTATATTTTGCTTTTGTTCTTCATTCTTTCATGTTTCATGTTTATATTTTTCATTCATATATATGTATCATCTATTCAAAAAATGCAAAACAGTTAGAAAAATTAATATTAAAGAATAAAATGTTTTAAAGTTTTCATTTATTATGATAAAAGTGAATATTTGGGGATTTTAACGTATGCTGCTTATTTTGTAGATTAGCATTACAAAAAAAATTAGTATTATACAGCCAAATTTTTGGGGATGATTTATTTCTACAAATTTAAAAAAGGAAAATTAAAATTATTTTCACAATGGCTCAAAAATTAAAATAACTTGAAAACAATGGCACAATAGATTTAAACATGATACTATAATAGAATAATTCAAATGTGTTCAGGCATATAAGTTTGATTATACAATTGATATTCTTATCAAAACATTGAAAATGGTTATTATATTTAACAGCATTTTATCAGGATAATATTCTAGAATACCAAACATTAATATTTGCAGTCATATTTGCGAACAATTGCTCAAACATATTTCGCTCTCTCCGTGAGCTCATTTTTGTCTGTTGCTATATCCTGAATGTATAAAAACCCACATATTCTTCATGAGATTTAAGTCTGGCGAATTGGTTATCTAAGGTATAATCTCAAGCCAGCTAGTGATAGGCTTTTGATGTACAGCAAGATCAAAGTTTTGTTGAAAGAAAATCGACTTTAAGTAGATCATTCCACGAAGTATTCACAAAATAATCAAATATTTCGGTGTATATTTCAAAATTTACCCTTCCTGGTAAAATCATAGCTTTCTTAAGCACTCAGCTCTCATGATAGAGATGTTTAACTTCTTTTTCAATTTCTACTATTAGCTCACCTATCTATTTATCTTCGTGGAACTTTCAATCGTTAATAAAATACATTTTAAAGCGCTCAATTGAGCTGAAATTTTACATATATGATTATTTTGGATGACAATACAGTAATTTAATTATAATTAATAAACATTAATCGATTAAAACTAATTATTTAAAGAATTACAAATACTGCCACCTTGGCATCCTTTTTGGCGACTTGGCGACCATTTTGACGACTTGTGTCAAAACTTGAAAAGGTTTTTTCCTCACATTTTAAAGCGCTCATTTGAGCTGAAATTAAAGTTTTGGGTAAAAATACGATAATTTAAGTATAATTAATTAAAATTAATTGACTGAAACTAATTATTTAAAGAATTACAGATACAGCCACGTTGGTTTCATTTTTAGCGACTCGGGTCAAAACTTTAAAAGATTTTTTTTTCTCACATTTTAAAGCATTCAGTTGAACTGAAATTTTATAGACACGATTGTTTTGGATGACAATACGATACTTTAATGATAATTAATAAAAATTAATTACCACTTAATGTTGTGATTCTGTCATATGTATATACATATTTATATTAATTGTAACTATTTAATAAAAAGTAGCAAAACCAAAAAAAAATTTTGTTGATCTAAGTAGGAATTGTCTTTAAAAATTTTTTTTATATTACTTGTTCCGCGTTTCAAGGAAGCTGCGGTAAAAGATTCTTGCTTACTGCGCCCATCACGAATATTCTGATGTCCGTAAGTAACCTAAAACAGCGATTCAAAGTCGAAAAAATTTTGTGTGTGTGCTTATGACCACACGAGAGAAGTGAAAACTTCTGATTTGTTCTGGGCAAGAGAATCATATTGTTCGGATGAATTACTTTTTCTTTCACGACGTTTTCCCATACGGGCGTTAAGTGGTTCTACTTTTCGTGGCCGTTCATTTTTGGATTTGTAAAGGGTAATGTTTAAATAACTATGCATTCTTATATATTCATAAATGAGTATATACGATTTATATGTATATAAATGTCAATTAGTCTAATTATTTAAAAATATTTATGTGTAAATTACTTATGTAAATTATATTTATATAATATATATATTTGTATCGCACTTATATACTATCGCAACAATGCCAATGTTCAAGATAACTCGCCAAGTTGGCAACCCTGATTACTTATGTGTCGTACTCGCTGAATTGGCAACCATGTGTTTCCTTTCATATAATGTCGCTAATACCGTTGCGATAATACATACCGTTTATATAACTTATAAAATACTATGTAAGGCTAGGAAAACTTGTCCTGAGAGCCCTTTACTTCTCTTAAAATTATCTAATCAAACAAAAGGAGAAGATTCGTACTTTTTCCCATTTAATGCGTTTATATTTTCGTCAACTCTTAGTTGTCATCACTAATATAAACCAAAATATTGGCAACTTTCTTGTGAATAAACTTCATTAAAATTTCGGATTTTTATTCTTTTTGTACATTTTTGTGTTTATAGGGTATCCGACTACGTTCGGAACCGTGATTTTGCAAAAGCATATAACTGGATAATATTTATGATATTTAATGTCACTTAAATTAGAAAATGTATATAAAATTGTTTTAAGAATAGTATTACAATAAAAAATTATTTAAGTACACTATTTTGACAAAAAATGAATATAGAATGACCTATTTTCAAAATATTCTCCTTTTGTGAAAAATGTTTCTATTATAATAATATTTTGCCTGTATACAGCTCAGACCTCTCTACAAAGGCTCAACTAGAATTTTTGAAATATATAACTTAGAGGTGAGTTTATACATGTTTTAGGAAAACAGAGGGGAGAAATTTTAAGAAAAAAAACGCCGATAATTATTTCAATTGGTTGTAACTCTGAAAACAATGTGAATTTTTCAAAAAAAAAAAATAGTTCAGTCTCTCTGGAGAAGTTTTTACTTTATATAAACACACACACACAATATTATTACTTTAGAAAAATTTTTATAAATGGAGAACATTTTTTGCCAAAATATTGTATTTAAATATTTTTTTTTATCAAAATGTCCTTAAAACAATTTTATACATGCATTCTAATCTAAGTGACACTAAATATCATGAAAATTATCTTTTTATGCGCTTTTTTAAAATCACGGTTCCGAACGTAGTCGGATACCTTAAATGCTCTTTCTACCAAATCAAAACAATAGATCTCACGTTTCGTTTCTTCTTATCTTGATCTCCTACACAAGAGCAATCTTTTTTTCCCAATTATTTTCGCTTGCGCTCCTCTACTCTCGTTCACTCGCTGAAGTTGTGTGGAAGTGGGCTGCATGAAAGTAATATTTAAATAAAAAAAAATAAAACTTCACGGTAAAAGTGTACATGAAATTTTTACTTTAAAAAAAAAACGCGCTTAAAAGTTTTTAATGTGAAACTAGGCCAGTGTCACCATCCCGAACACGATTGCCGACTGGAGCCGAGTAAGCCCGATTGAGCGTAACGCAGCCGAACCTTAAGCATAATTTAGATTCCTTCCTCAGCAAGTGACCTAAAAAACTATCACTTCAAATATTCTAATGTCTTTGCACCTCCTGCTTGCAAGTAAGTAGCTGCTTTTTCTTAGGCTCAAATGATTGAAAATCAAGTTCATGGAATCATCGAAAAGTGATACACGTTGAGGTATCCACTTCCTATTTGCGCCCCCCTTTCTACGCATACACTTCAGCAATTTATCTTGTATTAAGATACAGGGTGAGTACAAATGAAGGACCCGATTTTAAAAAATCGTATAATTGAAACTACTGCGTGTATTACAATAAGTGATACAGGAATGTAAAGAGAAATATGCCAAGGTGTTGTTTTTTTTCTGTTACTGATATTCAATGCGTGACCCTCTAGTTACACTGTATACATCCAATCTGTAATCCAGTTTGTTCCATACATTTTGTTGCATCACTTTATCAAGGGCTCGAGATGCTGCACAAATGATTACTTATCATCCTCTGTTATTTTTTGCGTTAATTGTAAATGGTACGGCTTGAAATTTAATTTTTTTCGTAAAATTTTCCATTTCGTTTTCTGGGGCATCCCAAGTTCACAGGTGGCCACTATCATGAACTTCGGACAAAACTCGTTCTCACCCTCTCCAAGCTTCTTCCGAAACGTTTGCCCAGCTGCTGCTTTTCTTTTTACACAAGCATATTGTTTTCTTGAATTGATGATACAATCACACAATACTCTTGTTGGTTGATGTTTTTATTCCGTAGCGATTTCTAAATGCACATTGCCCCGCCAATCCCTCTTCTTTATCGAATATGTTCAAGGATCTAAATTCCTGCCTTCTATGAAAAAATTCCTGTCTACTCCACAAAGAAAATCCTCGATAAAAAGTATTTCAGTGTCGTGTAGAAACTGCATTTCTTAAAAACACTAGCACAAATAATCTCACTATGAGAATTTAAAATATGTGCAAATCAAAGATAGAATATATCAGTGACCGTACAACGTACGGGCCAACCGGTTTGGGCCTGCTTTCGGTAGCCCGTAAGGTGTACGAGCAAACCAGTTAAAGGGGTTAATATAACAGTCTATTCTATTTATTTCAATAAATAATATTCAATTAATAATGATAAATCAATAAATAATTAATAATAATGTAATTTATAATTTAAAAAAAAATTAATTTACAATAATTTAATTTATAATTAATAATAATGTAATCAATAATAATTTAATTTATAATCAACAATAAATTAATTGATAATCAATAATAATTTAATTAATAATCAATAATAATTTAATTAATAATTAACAATAATTTAATTATTGATTAATAATGAGTTATTTAATAATTAATAATGAGTTAATTAATACTTACAGTAATAATTTAATTAATAATTACAATAATAAGTTACTTAATAATTACTAATAAGTTACTTAATAGTTAATAATAAGTTAATTAATAGTTAATAATAAGTTAATTAATAATTAATAATAATTTAACTGGTAATTAGTTATGATTTAATTGATAATTATAATTACAATAATAATTCAATTAATAATATTCGATGAATTTATTATGCAATTAATATATTCTATATTCTACTCTATTTCAATAAATACGGAATTACTAAACCACTTTCTTGGCATATCTGTTCTTGAAAAAAAATAACAATATAATAATAGAATTCGCAATGAAATACTAGTTGATTCCTATTACAAATCGTGATCCGAAATAGCTTTAATCAGAGATTTTTAAAAATATTCAAATTAAGGTTATCTTCACGTATTTGGGGGGGGGAATACGACTGGGATGGGGTTTTTTCCCCCCAATGATTAGACATGTTTCTTTTCTTTTTTTTTCCGCATAAATGTGAATGACAATATTATAGTATCAGCTAAAGCACTTTTAATATAGAACTCTAAAAGGGGGTACACAGAATCAAACAGAAATGCATGGTCGCAAGTGCCGTTATTGCTAGCAATTGGACAAAGAAGCAGAGTGGAAGAACAGAAACAGCAGCACATTAATCAGCATAACGCCCTTGTGTACTTTGGAGAACCCTCATCGTACGTAACCACATGCAGCTCAGCAACGTTTCTCGGTCAATGTTTAGGCCAACATTCTTGAAGATTACCTCATTGGACCGTACCTTCTGCTAAGTCCTTTAGACCAGTGTTCCGCAACCCCCGGTCCACGGACCGTTACCGGGCCGCCTAAAGAACATTAAACTATTGCCATTTTATTTAAAGTGATGCATTTCTCTCGGATTTGCGCAACTTTCCATGGAAATCACTTTATATTCCACGTTAAATCCTTTTTATTCATTTTTGGTGTAACTATATTTTATTCTGAAGGCATATTTATAAATGTAACTAAATTAAAATTGTTAAATCAAAACAATCTGAAATATAAACAATCAACGTGTCCTACCCTCAGCGGGCCGCGGTAAAATTATCAAACGCTGACCGGTCCGCGGCGATAAAAAGGTTGCGGAGCACTGCTTTAGAAGGTAGAGCATGTTTGATCTTCTTGTAATACGAGTAAGACCTATCCTAAAGTTTTTAGGCAGAACATGTTCCTCCGTCGTTGCGCCATTCCATGTGGTACCAGTATGGCGGGGTTTCTTCACATTACGGAATTCGCGTCCTTAAAAAACACCTCAATGTAATCTTTGGATAGTGGTGACCCGATTCATTGGCCAGCCAGATCACCGGAAATGTCATGTATGAGTTTCTTCTTCTGGAATCACATGGTGTAAAAGATGCCCTTTCCTTCTGCTGAAGCCCTCATCGCTCGTATATCTGTAGCTGCTAGGATGATTCGTGACATACCAAGAATCTTCCAGAATGTAAGGAATTCCATGCAAGGCCAGATGACACTTCTGGCCGTAATTTCAAACACCTGTTGTCGTACGATCTTCCAAAAAAATGTTTTCTATTCCGTTTATGTGTTGCTGTTCTTTTTCTCTGCTTCTTTGCAACACAGCTCGTAACTGCGGCATTTGTGACCTCGTATTCCTATGTGATTCCGAGTCGTTTCTGTACGCTCTACTCACCCCACTCCTATGTGGGTATGGTAGTGAATCTCCTTGTATATGAAACGTATTCTTTCTCAAAGCGATTAGGTTTACCTAAAATTTAGAAATACGTTATTTTACATTTTAAAGAAAAATAGAGTTTAAAATGTATACATTAAGTTGTAGGGAATAAATTATGAAGCGCGTATTTTGACTGCATTTGTAGAATGTAAAAAATTAATTTAGAAGGAATATTCTTTCAAGAATGAATGTATAAGCTCATGTGCAAAAATGGGTAATTAAGTAAAATATTTTTTTATGAAATTAAAGATGGAAAACAATAATATTTAAGTATTCTTCAATTTGAAAAAAAAATAATAATTTTTTCTATCTGGATTCTACTTTTTTTCCTTCGCTGCTAAAAAAAATCTTTAAACGAAATTTTTTTGCAACACTATAAATATTTTTTACTGCTTCAGAATTACAATTCTTCTGTATTACAAGAATTAATAATGAATTGTAGGGAAAAAAATCGAACAAAAGAAATAAGTAAGACAGCACCTCTTAAATCATTAAATCAAACAATCAAAAAAATATTTCAACTCCGAATTAATTTGATGATTTTTTTTCATGCACCAAATCCTCCATATAACAAT